>SNQJ01S0037149.1:157349-187895 GCA_010110895.2 Picea sitchensis | reverse complement strand
ATCAACCAAATTAGATCTACTCACCAAGATCAATCACCAAGACAACTCTCAACCATATGCACAATATCACCAAGATATGCATCAACCAATCACAACAACTCATAATCATCACCAAGATCAATATATTCTTCTAATAATATACCAAGACAAGTATGTTACATCATCCATAAACGACGTGTCAACAATACTACTAGCAAGTGCCTCCAACCATGTACAAAGTATGTACCAATCATGCATCAACTACACATCAACTACAGATCAACTATGACTCATCAAGATGTACCAAAATCATCAACTATACACCTCATGTATGTGCCAACTCATCAACTACTTGTCTCAACCATGTGCCCAACATGTACCTCAACCATATACCAAAGACATACACCAATATAACCATCAAAAGTTATCTAACAATTCATCACTCTATCCATAAGCCAAATACCATAACCCTTACATCAAACCATGTGCCACAACCTCACTATTATGTAGCCTCAAGCTAAACCAAAAACTTTAACAACACATCACAACCAAAAGACCAATACCCATATGCCAAATACCAACAACAAAATGCCAACTGTATCCCTCAACAAATCTGATATATGCAGCAATATTGAACATCCAATACCATCTCAAGAGCTAAACCCTAGCTCACAGAACATACCTCAAACAATATGTGCCATATCTCTCATAAATAGACCCCAACCATGTTGCTACCGCGATTTTTCTGCAGCACTTTTTCTGTCGCGATTTTTCTGTCGCACTTTTTCTGCCACACTTTTTCTACCGCGATTTTTCTGCCGTGATTTTTCTGCCACATTTTTTCTGCCGCACTTTTTCTGCCGCGATTTTTCTGGCACAATTTTTCTGTTGCACTTTTTCTGCCACACTTTTTCTGCCGCACTTTTTCTACCGCACTTTTCCTGCAGCACTTTTCTCTATCAATAATACTTGCCCAAATAACCTTTCACAAAATAGATATTTAATGATATTCAATAGGTTCAAGTGTGTTTAAATTAGAGAGCCTTGCCTCTTATTTATAGTTTCATGTAGCATCCTCAAGGGGTTATATTTTAACTATCTTAACCCACTTTCCTTATTTTAGGGTTAACCCACTTATAACCACTTGTCCACTTAACTTAACCACTTTCCATAATTAGTAAGTTCTCCATTGAATTTATTATTTAAATAATATATTTTGCATCCTCTTTGACTTACAGTACACTCATCACTTCACTTTATTATTTAAATAATTTCTTCTTTGCAAATACTTTGACTACTTTGACCTTTTGGGGCTTCTAGATGACTCATGAGGGTTATTCAACTTCACATGACCATAACTCTCTAACCGTGAGGAGTTAAGTGACATTCCACATACCAACGGAAATGGCATGACATGTACTATCCATCTAGAATAGTCTTACCTACAAATATATCAAAAATCATACCATTATCCATCAAACAAACTTGGGTCCATTACCCAAACCTTTGTGCTACCCGAATTCGCTACCAGACTTTCTTCAAGGGTTGACATCAATGACAACCAACCCAATTAATCAACATAAAATGTGTTCACATGCGAATGGTTCAAAGTCAAATCTAGGTAATCATAACATTAGAGCTAAAAAATCATAACGCTTTAAGAATTAATTATGGACAAATTTTGATGACTAATATGTCATATTTATTAGGTCTTTAGTCTAGAATAAATGACAAAAATGAAGGGTGAATTCAATCTAAACTAATTTTTTCCTTTTTCCTTGTAGGTTGTAGCTATGTTGGTATGGATGGTGAGGTATTTGCTGGAAAGACTGAATATTTGGCAAGGTGTGTGTTGGAAAGAATGAATACGTGGCATGTGGAGCGGGTATTGTAGTTTAGGTTGAAGATCTGTTGCACTTCTAGGCCATGTGCAGGGCCAAGATAGCAAGATCTGTTGTGATATTGGGTGATATGACTCCTCAGATACCTTTCCCGATTTGATCTGAGGTTTTGTTGGAGCAAGTAAACCCTTCTCCAAACCCTTCATTTTCCCTGATGCGGTCGAAAGGGTTTGTGCATCCATATGATGGTAGTGTGGGGAGGTCCTTGGGTCAGGGAGCATATCAGAGTGTAGGAATAGAGGAGATCGATAGGAAGAAACTGGTTGGAACTAAGACCAAGAAAAATCATGTTTCAAAGGATTTTAAAGTGCGTGCTGAGAGATATTCAATGTTTCTGGGGGAAGACGTTGGGTTGGATAGAGTTGAGGCTCTATCTAATCGTGCCCTTGTGGGTAGATTTGAATACATCTCTCCTATCAGGGGTGAAGTCATCATTTGGATAAATGAAGAGTGGAAACCCTTCCTGGGTTATTATCCCAGGTATTTAACCCTAATGAGGGGTTGGGTATGCTTCTAGTTTATGAAGGACTCAAATGTGCATAGGGTTTTAGAAAGATAGTGGGTGCTTGGAAAATGATCTCTAGTTCTTCATAGGTGGAATGTTTCTTTCAATCCACTTAGTGAGCCCATTCTCAAGAGACACTTGTGGATGCTACTCCCTGGTCTTCCTTTACATCTATGGTCTAAAGATTTTCTAGTTGAGCTTGCTAATATGGTTGGAATTTTTTTTTCCAGTGGATGAGGATTCCCTATTCTCTTTGGATCGAAAGATGGAAAGGGTACTTGTGGATTCTAGGTCATAGGAGGATTGTTGGAAGAGGTTGATATTTGTTGGGGAAAATTATCCTTTGTTCAAAAGTTGTATTATCTCGACATTCCTTTGAGATGTCATTTATGTCGAATGACGAGTCACCTTAGGTATTCTTGCATGGGTCAGACTTTGGTTGAAGATGATTCTATGAAGGGTTTGAAGGATAGATGTCTAGATTCAAGCCAAGACCAGTCTGTTAGGTCATAGGATGACATATCACCTATTTGTGATTTGTCGGAATGGGTGGGCTTGTAGGAATCGTGGGATTTGAATATCGGTATGTCAGATATAGTTGTGGATACTAGAGAAAAGGATGTCCTGCATGGTAAGTCTATTTCTCTTTGTCCCGGTGTTACTAGTCAACTAAATCAGTTGGAGTTGGAATTTATAGAGAATGTTGAGGACTTTTATAAGATTAATGGTAAGATGTCTGATATGGGCTCTTTGGGGGACTAGGATCTCCAGTTGTCTCTTACCTCTTCTGACCCTATCCCTAAGGGATCTGGTTTGATTGAGAACCTTGCTTCCCCTTTTCTTTCCTCGAGATTTTTGGGCTCTGACATCTTGGGTGATAAGATCTTCCTTGGTGTCCAATATCTCTTCTTTAAGCTTAGATTTGGACAAAAGAGCCATTTGTTGGACTTTTTTTAACCAGAATTTAAACCACTCCAATGAGGTTTTGATTGAGAGTATTTTTGGCCAATCCCTTTCTTCATCATTGAAAGATGTGGTGGAAATCCAGCCGCTCAAGGTTTTTTCTAACAAACAATCATCCAAAGTAGGGATTGAACCTATAAATTCCATTCAGTGCCAAAATGTGACAATTAGGAAAAAGAAAAAAGGAAGGAGTAAAGATAAGGAGGAATTTATGGACGCTGAGAAATTGATTCAAGATCCTAGATATATTGCTATATTTGATAGATTGAGGAATGTATACCCCTCCCCCCTTACCACAGATTCTTATTTAAGGGCCCTTAGAGCTAATATTCCCTCTAGAGAGTTGATCAAATGATAATGGTTTCTTTCAATGTTAGAGGAGTTGGGGGTGCTCCCAAAATGTTATCTCTTAAGAGATTGTCTAAGAAGTTTCATCTGGATGTGGTTTTAATATAGGAGACAATGTGTGAGGCTAGTAAGGCTTGTGAATTTTTTCTGAAGGTGTTTCCTAGATGGGAAGTTTGTGCCATTGGGGCTTAAGGATTTTCTGTAGGTCTATGTGATGTCTGGAATTTTATTTTTGATAGTTTCACGGATTTCTTGTGTTGTGTAGGGTTGCTTCTTAAAGGGAGGATCAAGGGATTGAAGGATGTAATAAGGGTAATCAAATGATATGCCCCTTTTTTTGGGAGACAGGTCTATTAAGTGATCCAAATGGATCCAGGAAGGCCTAAAAATCAAAGTTCTTAGAATCGAATGAAACCAACGCCATTGTGTCGGGCTCGTCAAGCCGATTCTAGCCGTATATTTTTTTCTGAAAATGTACACCATATGTAGAAGTTATCATGATCTGAAGTTCAGGTCAAACATGGAAAAAGTCAAATTCAAAGTCAACGGATGACGTCAACAATACGTCATGTTGATGTCAGCATGACATGTGGCAGCACCAGAGGCTGACACATGGCAGTCGTTTTTGGATTTTTAGGGATTATTTGGCCCAGTAAAAAAAGTGACAAGTGGCATCTTCTGGCGGTTCCACCAAATCTGGCAGAGATCCTTTAAATCTAGCAGAATCTCGCTAAATCTAGCCAACTAGTGCTAAGTTTGGAAACTATCCTTAAATTTGGTGGAGTTTGGCTTATTTAGTCAGGTACGAAAATCGAGAAAAAAAAATTGGGCACAAAAATCGAGAAAAAATATTTTTTTTTGGCATGCAACTCGACACTATATGGATCTGATAGGGCACAACATTGGTATTTGTGCCGAGGGGAGGTCTCGAGGTACTATTCAAAAGTATGTCAACTTTATACTCAAAAGTTGCAGAATTTCGAGGGGAGTCCGAATATGGATTTTGTTTTTGCATCTGAGTATCTGAACAAAAAGGTGATTCCATATCCCAATGTGTTTAACCAAGCATAGCCGACTTCATACTCAAAAGTCTCATAATTTCTTGTTCCAGCCAATGGTGATGTTTGTTTCTGTCCAGAAGTTGCATATCTGAAAAGTGGTTTCAAGAGTTGTTATGTAAGCCTTTCTTTTGTATTCTTAAAGCATTGAAGATTAATAAGGAGCCTTCCCCACTGAGACAATGGCCCGACGACATAGGAAAACTTGTGTTGAACTCCGTTAACAATCTTGGTGTTATGGTTTGTTGTTTTTACTTCTTATATGGCTGCAACATTTCTTTCATTAAGCTTCTTCTCTTGATTCCTAAATGGTAAAATAACTCATGCATAAACTTAACCAAAGTATTTTAAAGATCATTTTCGGATCATTAGGATAGGATACAGCATAGTGGTATTCTTTTTTATCCTAGTCTCTTCTTTTGTGGTGATCTAAACTTTACGGTGGCCTCTAGTGATATTTGGGTAGGTCGGGCTAGACCAGATGCTTTGGCTGGATACTTTGGTCAGATGATGGTTGATTATAGACTAATTGATATGTTTCCTGGAAAACTTTCTCCTACATGGAGAAATGGGAGGAGCGATTCGAGGGGGGTTGGAAAAAGTTTGGATAGATTCCTTGTGGCAGAATATCTTATGGGTAAGATGGATAGAGTTAGATCATGGGTTGTGAACTCGGACATTTCTGATCATTGTCCAATTTTTCTTCAGTTTGAAGTGGAATCTATAATGCACATGTATCCTTTTAAGTTTAATGAGGTATGGTTGGACGACTGTAATTTCCTTGAACTTGTTCGTTCACATTGGGCAGAGGTGGATTTGGATCCTGAGGAATCAGCAATGAGAAAATTAGTTAGAAAACTTTCTTCTCTAAAGAAACGAGTTATCTCATGGGAAAAGGAAAAAAAAGAAGGGCTTACAAATGGAATTGGTTCAAATTGAGGAAATTTTGGCTGGGAACTTCGAGGGTGTTTTCTCTAACAGGGATTTAGAAAAATTAAAGTCTTTAAGTAGAAAAAAACTGAGATACTAAAAATTGAGGAAGACACTTGGCGATTAAAAAGTCAGGCTATCTGGATAAAATAGGGGGATAACAATATAAAATTCTTCCATGTTTATGCAGATTACAGAAGAAAACAAAATGCTATATGGGACATTTTGATTGATGGTAAATGTTGGGTGAGTACTTCAAAGGATTTTCATAATGAAACTATCAAATATTTTTCTGAGCTATTTAGGGATCCTGGGAATGACAATATTTTTTCTAAACTATGTGTGGTTCAACAATACCCAAGGTTTTTTACAAATGAGGATGGTGGTTTAATTGGAAAGGAAGTTTCGTTGGATGAGGTGGAATCTTCTTTAAATTTTTTTGTAAAATCTAAGAGTCTTGGTCTAGATGGTTGGCCTGTGGAGTTTTTTCGACATTTTGGGCAAGGACTTGGTCGATATGGTTGAGGAGATTAAGAATTTTGGGAATAGATCAGGAGAAATAAATTCTACATTTATTGCTCTTATTCCAAAATCTGGTAGACCCGAGTCTTTCAAGGATTTTAGACCAATTTCCCTTTGTAACCTCATTTATAAACTAAACTCTAATATCATTGCGAACAAAATAAAACCTTTTCTATCTCGTTTTATGAGAAAAGAACTGTTTGGGTTTCTCGAGAATCAACATATTATGGAAGCTATAGGACTGGAATATGAGGGTTTGCATTCAATCAAAATAAAAAAGTTGAAGGCTTTGATTCTTAAAATGGATCTTGTGAAAGTGTATGATCGAGGAAATTGGAATTTCCTGAGATTGGTTCTCGTGCAAATTGGTCTCCCATTAAATGTTTCAAATTGGATTATGGGAAATGTTTCTTCTTCCTGTTTCTTTATTAATGGGAATCCTACAAACTTTTTCAAAGGAAGCAAAGGCATTTGACAAGGTTGTCCCTTGTCACCCATGCTTTTTCTCCTGGTTATTGAAGGGTTGAGTATCCTGATTAAGAATGCAAAAAGAGATGATAAGTTATTTGGCATTAAAATTTGTTCTGGGAATTCCATTACTCACTTGTTGTTTGTGGACGATATCCTGATTTTTGGCAATGGAAGTGTTAGTGAATGGCATGAATTCTAAGCTATATTTAAGTTGTTCTGTGAAGCGACTAGTATGGAAGTGAGTCCCTCAAAATCCACTTTTCTTTGTCATGATATTAGCCAGAGATTTTAAATCAAATTCAAAGTTTTTTTGCCTTTTAATGATGCAAACTTTGAATCGAGTATGAAATACCTAGGCTTCTTGTTAAAACCAAATAAGTATTTGGTCAAGGATTTGTATTGGCTTATTAAAAAAGTTGAGCACATGATAAATGTGTGGTGTTATATATGGTTATCTTTGGGTGGAAGAATTACCCTTGTCAATTCTGTATTGTCCAACATTCATGTGTATTGGTTATCTTTGGTTGCGGTCCCCTCGTCCATCATTAAGACTATTTGAAGTAAGATTTTCCAGTTCTTGTGGTCGGGTGCAATAAATCAAAAAAGTAAAATATAGCTAACTTCTTGGGAGTCAATCTCAAAGACAAAAGTTTTGGGTGGTTGGGGCATCAAAAATCTTAAATGGTTTAATATTGCTCTTGTTTGAAGACAATATGGATTGGTCTGAGTGGTAATGGCTTGTGGGGAGAAATCTTTAGGGCCAAAAACTTTTATCTTTGATTCTTAATGGAATAGCAAAATAATGGTCTTTTTTGGTGGAAAAAAAATTAAATTGTTTATAAAAAAAATGTTTAACAAAACTTATTATCAAGTATTATAATTCAATACTATTGTATTTTCTCCTATTTCCCTTTTCTCTACTTAAACCAAAAACTAAAAGAAAGGGACATTACCACCGTGACTCTTGCTTGGATATAAAACTTCATACTTCCATATCTTTGGAGCTAAACAAATATTTTGTAAAGGAGTTTGTATTGTGAAGACAAAATGCGTGATCTCCAAAATGCGTCACCATTTCACTCATTGTATATCATGATTTCCATATGAAACTTGAGAAACAAATGTCTCATTTGACGTTGGTTCTCTTTTATATTTGTAAGTTGTCCATAATGTATTGATACTAATTGCAAGGTTAAATCTCTACATAAACGCTTATTAAGTATGACTTAAAACTTGGTAAGAGTTATGACACGACTTAAAACTGTGGGGGGTTCAATTTACTCTAGAAAGCTAGTAAGTTAAAAATTTGTGTAGGAGTTTAATTCACTTTAGAAAGTTAGTAAGTTAAAAGTTTGCGGAGCAGTTTAATTCACTTTAGAAAGTCACTAAGTTAAAAGTAATAATAGAACAAAGTTAATTAATTACAAAGTAAGTTATTATATTTTTTTAAATATAAATATTTTTTATTTATTACTAAAAAAATTATAAATTTAATTTTGTTTTTTTGACTATGTTATGAGCTCAACATGTCACGTGTTAGAATTGAACATTAGTGGAAAGGATAACAATTATTCCTCTTAACCACCTTAGGTAAACTCATTTGATAAATCTAAATTTATATTTATGTGAAACAATTATTTAAAATAAAATAATATTTAATATATATATATATATATATGTGTGTGTGTGTGTGTGTGTGTGTGCGTGTGTTGGAAGCAGGCCAAAGCAAAACAAAGACTATGTTGGGAAAGAAAGCATGCACGAGGGAAGCGACAACTAGAAGAAGGAGAAACACGCACGCATGCATGGAAGACCTAACGACGTTAGGGTTAGGGTTTTTGCAATACATTGTAATGGCTGACGAGCCAGAAACATATAAATATAGATACCTAGAGAGACGAGGAAGAGAGCTAACGGGGAAGTAGAGACCAAAGGAGTCCTGTTTTGATAGCTAGTTGTAATATTTTTCTATATGACCTAATTTTGTAAGCTGTTGAGATGGAGAGGAGTAAGGAGGGTAGATATTGAGGGTTAGATCACAGGCGGAGGAGCCTGGTGCGATCTAGTATGCCTCATAATAGATGTCGACCCGACTGAGAAGAGTTGTAAAGTGCGCGGGGCTATAGTTTTGGAACTGCCATAATAAAAAGAGCTTGAGAGACAAATCTTTATGGACGTATCCCAGGAGGGGGTGAACCACGGTAAAGCCTATGTCATATGATTGCATGCATGTATTTCTTTACTGGTTTTAATAGTTGTTAATATGTTGAATGAAGGGTTGGTTATATTTCATGCATAATCTTGAATGACAGTTTATTGAATTAATAAGTGAAGTAGAACCCTCAGTGCACATTTCCCAGATCCCCACTCAATCCTGGGCTACAAACACATGAGTATTGCAACCACCCATTAAGACTATCTCAGGTGAGACTACGCGGTGCACCCCATGTGCTACGTTGCCTTCTAGTTTACCAGGAGGGTCGATAGTTTTAGATGCTTTGTTGGAACCCCAAACAGACATGAACCCTGGGTCACTCAAGATAAAGATATAATCTCAGATAAGAATAATAATAACCAACAAATGGTTCTATTGTTGTTGGTTGGAACAATAGAGGATTGAGTAGATGGGATCTGTTGAAGATCTGTTAAAAGATATGTAAGATCTATGGGAGGCGGGTCAAGAGAATACTAAAGCGAATGAGGAGAAGAAGAAAAGAATGAGCTGCTAGAAGAGAATGTTGAGACCGTGGAATCCCACAAAAGTAGAGATCGAAAGCTGACTGAAGACAAAGAAGATGGAGTTTGCACAAAAAGATAATAGAAACCCTAGAGTAACACCATGCAAATATCTTGAGAAATATGTGTTTACTGATTTGCATGAAGTCTTTTTCTGTGATTTTTCACACTTATTGCAAGAGTGGATATTAAAGTTGAAGGATAACCATGCAACGAACCAGATCCGACAGTTAGAGTGGACCCCAGTTTAGATCGCACAGTTACAGTAGGTGAACAACAAATTCACCCGCATAGTAGATTTTTGTCTCAACAGTATTGTAGCAGGCTTTATAATAGAATTTGCAGTCGATACAGTGAAGTCATACAGTGCAATGGAGCAAGAGTTTCTACGTGGACCTTGAGGAAGGTATATTAGATTGATGTATAATTCTATTAAGATCTTGATGTATAACAAAGGTGTCATGACAATGGAGTCAGACAACTAAACTTCCCTGCGTGCATGGAGGAAGGGGGGAAGCACTGACAGAAAGAGGAGAAATGGAAGGAGAAGTGGATAAAGGAAAGAAGGAGGAAGCCTTGGACCCAATCATGATGAACGACGACCAGATCAAGCGGATCATGGCGACAAATGGAAAGACGCGTAGCAGAGTACCCTACCAATACAAGGTGAATACCAAGAAGAGAGATGTAGTCACGAGGGAAGGCTTGGCGAGTGATGAAGAAGAGGTAGAGGATCTACGGGCTGTGGAGTAGATTGAGGAAATCCTGTGTGCAACATATGAAAGGAATACGAGAGGTCCAAGAGAAAGAAGAGAAGGCAACAATCCTATCCATATTAATGTCAGTGTGGAACCCATAAACCCATGTGTGACTAATACACCAAAGAGAACACCATCGTTTAGACAACAACATTTCAGGGGAAGAAAGACAGCAGGAAGTACATCTACACAAGGAACAACAACTGGAGGAGTCAGTTCAGGACCCAATATTCAAGTATCTACACCGCGCGGAGGCAGTAGTTCAACATTTAGGATGGCAGGACACAATCCCACCATCAGGTTACCAAAATTCAAAGGAGAAGCATTAGAAGATCCGGAAAAACATTTGTTTATCTGTGAGAATATTTGGGAAGAAAAACTGATCATAGACGAAGATACTAAACTTGCACAGCTAGCGATTACACTAAGGGATCGTGCACTGGATTGGTATATGAGTTTAGCTACAAACAATCCACTAGGGACAACCAGAATGATTGCGAACATAAAAAAATTGTTGATAAATGAGTTCCAGAAGCCAAGTTTAGAAGATCAGTACATGAACGAAATGATAGAAATTAGATAGAAACCAGGAGAATCCGTATGGGAGATTGACCATAGATTCAAGCGACTGAAAGGTAAGTTGAAATATCTCATGACTGATATGCAACACAAGCATATGTTCATCAATTCACTGCTACCACACTTGAAATACCCATTACGACAACACAAGTTTTAGACAGAGGCAGAGGCTCTGCAGGTAGCCCTACAACTGGAAGAAAACCAATATCAACAGATGGATCCATCCATCAAAGAACTGAAGGAGGCTTTGAAGAACTTAACGTTCTAGCTAAACCAAAATAAAAGGCAAGGACAATCGAGAAGTCATTTGGTGTACCACATGCAGGACATAAGGACACCACAAGAACGAATGTCCAACATTTGCGAAGTATATGGCAGCGAGAATGCCAAATCCGTTACCAACAAGAGGAATACAGTGCGAGATCTGTAAGAAACTAGAACACAATCCATATCATTGCCCAATGATGCAGAAATACCAAACAGTCCCAAAGAGTTCATATTGCAACTTTTGCAAGTTAGTGGGCCATGATGACAAAGATTGTAGAACTATGGATTTGATGCAAGAGAGGAACTCATATGCATATAGAGTGCAGGAAGAAATGATGTCTGGGCAAGCTGCACCACAATTTAACCAAGTTCCAGCCCCATAGAACACTGCGCAAAAATATTACAATACTGCGCAACAACCATATAATACCGCGTAGCCACAGTACAACACAACGCAACCTCAGTACAATACCGCACAGTACAATCATGCGCCTTCATATAATGTGCCGAGAGGAGATCGAGTTGGCTACAGAGGTGGTGTAGATTCTAACCTTGTACAATATCTACTGCAAATAAATATTCAGAAAAAGAACAGAAAATATACAATGGCAAATACAAACATTACACAGAGATTTTTCCCCTAGAAACCCAAACCGGGAAAACCAACATATTCTATATTCATTCATATGTGATACATTGTTTACAATAAAATATACATATAGGAGCCAGCAACATCCAAAAACCTAACCCAATGACCTGGATTAGTCCAAAACCGTAATTCCTTAACCAGAAATAGAAAACCATCGGCAAAAACCATGTGCCGAAAAACCACCTAAATACGTGACACATTTCCCAAGGTAGAATTTTTTTTTTGGGGGCGCTGCCCCCGAACCCTCGCACGAGAGGCTTCACCTCCCTACACCCCCCCTCTAACCCCCCTGTGCACCTGACGTAGACTACTACTCGTGCAAAGAATATAACACATACCCAACAGGTGGAAGATGAGCAAGAGGAGGCTTCAGAAGAGATAAAGGACCAATGGTATGTCACAATTGTCAACAACTAGAACACTATACAAGGGAATGTCCACTTCCACTAGAAAATTGTATGTATTGTCGCACATCGAACCATGATACAGAAGAATGTCTCACACTATTAGTAAAGATTTAGAATAAGAGGAATCATAACAATCAAAATGTTCAATAGATCTCAGCCGAAGCAAGGGATGAAGGACAAAACATCAACATAGTTACGCGCGGAGGAGCTAAAATAGGAAATGACACAGCTCAACAAGAACCAGTACAACATCAATGGATAAATAAGAATGCCAAACCAAGGAGATAGTTCGATGCACAAAACAAGAAGGAAACATTTAAGCAAGAAAAACAAGAATTCTTGAAGCAAGACACTGCGTCGACTTCAAGTGTGCAGCAGAGAAAGGAAGCACCAGAGTATGAGATGCCTCCATTGTTGGATCATACCAATGAAATACAACCCATAAGACAAGTAAGTACAATCAAAGGATTTTTTCAATCATGTGTAAAACTCTTGAATGATCCATCCATTGTCAAAATATTGCAAAATATATTAGAAAAATGTAGCATAGAGATAGAAGGAAAACTAGAATAAAAAACAGTCAATCACCTACATACAAGGAGGAGAACAAGTAGGGAGTTCAAGCTGAATGCCAACATCAAATATTTCAACATGGGAG
Source organism: Picea sitchensis (assembly GCA_010110895.2). Taxonomy (NCBI): domain Eukaryota; kingdom Viridiplantae; phylum Streptophyta; class Pinopsida; order Pinales; family Pinaceae; genus Picea; species Picea sitchensis. Next base: position 175,164 of record SNQJ01S0037149.1, on the reverse strand, counting down.
ATATCATACTAGATCTAGGATCCGAAGTCAATGTATTACCTAAGAAGACATGGCAATGTATGGGAGAGCCCGCACTAGGATATTCACTGGTTCAACTAAAATTAACAAACCAACACAGAGTTCTACCAATTGGTAGACTAAAAGGAGTGATAGTAGACCTATATGGAGTGTGCACTAAAGAAGACTTTGAAGTGATTGAAATAGTGGACGACACAACACCATATCTAGCGTTGTTTGGCTTGGATTGGGCATTTGATAACCAAGCCATAATCAATTTAAAGACCCAAAAAATCACATTTGAGTCAGGGGAATACAGGGTCATTGCACCATTAGATCCATTAGAAGGGGAGAGGTTTGTAGAACCTACTTGTTTAGACTTAGAGAAAATCAGCCAGTTGTATAGAAAAACTATGCATGATGAGGATTATGTTAACCCAACTGCAGATGGGATACTCAGTTGGCGAAGAATTACTTCATGTGTGACAGACTCATATACTAGTTTAGAGAACTGGAAACAAAGGCTACACGAAGTTTCCACAAGAAGGTGTGCAAGAATCGACCGCGCAGTAAGATGGGTAGGCATGAAGATTAGGGAGCCACCTAGTTTCCATGGAGTGAATGATCTAGAAGTATTCTTGGCACAGTACAAGGATGAAGTGATAGAAAATTAGAGACTCTTAGCAGTCGATATAACACTCAAGGCCACACCTAGAATATGGTGGGGAAAACACAAGGAAACAATCAAGGATTGGTACCAATGTAAGCGATTACTGCACATAAGGCTCGACGCAAAATAGAAAAGCAACAAGTAGCATAAGTATGATGGACAGGGGGCACCTTCGGAACACTTGGAGAAGTGTAGAGCGTTTTGTAAAATGACACCCCCAAAGGAATGGCCTCATCATTTTGTACATACCTTAGAGGGCATACCAACAAACTAGTATACAGACCAGGAACTACGTAGAGGAACTGGGAGCTGGACGACATTGCAACAGAATTTTATAGTCACTTTCTCATTCGAGCATGAGAACCCCAACATAGATGCAACTCTTAAGCAGATAAGAGGGGTGATATTCATCACGAAACCAGAAGTCAAACTCATAACAAAAGAACACCAGTGGAATAGACAGACAGTGAAAGAATGGTTGTCATGCTATCATGTGCAGGAAGAAGCACCAGATGAAGACGATCCATGCGATATTCAGATAGAGGAAGCAGAAGGCCAAAGAGAAGTGGAAGGTCCACCGCTAGAAATAGAAGTAATTGTTGTACCGATCAAGGTGAATAAATTCAACATTGGGACAATTGAGAATCCCAAAATGGCCAGCATTGGAGACTACTGGGATGAGAAAATAGTAGAAATCATAACAGAGTTACTGTGTGAGTACAACGACCTTTTTCCCACAACATTTACGGAAATGAAGGGTATAGAAGGAGAGCTAGGAGAAATGAAGATACCACTCAGAGCTGAAGCAAGGCAGATCAGACAATGACCATACAAATTAAACCCGATATATAAGTAGAAATTCAAAGCTGAGATCGACAGGATGCTCGAAGCTGGAATCTTAGAATCCTTGGAGGAATCAGAATGGATAAGCCCGATGGTAGTTCAGGAGAAAAAACAAGGCGGAATAAGAATATGCGTCAACATGAGGAAGTTGAATGATGCATGCCTACATGACCCGTTCCCTACACCTTTCATAGATAAAGCATTGGAGAACGTAGGAGGTCATGAAGTTTATTCATTTACTTATGGATTCTTAGGCTACCACCAGATCAAGATAACACAGGAAGATAGATACAAGACCACATTTGCTACAGAATGGGGATCCTACCAGTACACAGTCATGACGTTTGGACTGAAGAATGCACCAACAATATTTTCCAGAGTAGTCATCGCTGCATTCAAAGAATTTATCCACCAATTTCTAGAGGTTTACTTGGATGATTGGGCAGTTTATAGTGTGTTGAAATACCATGTAGAGGTCTTGCGGCTGATGTTAGAAAGATGCAAGCAGTGCCAGATATCATTAAACATAAAAAAAGGTATATTCAGAACACCGTTTGGGATACTATTGGGCCATATAGTATGCAAACAAGGCTTACTAGTAGATCCTGCAAAGATTGCAGTAATTATTAACTTGCTACCACCAAAGATAGTCCGTCAACTAAGAAAGACATTGGGACACACATGATACTACAGAAAATTTATCAAAGGGTATGCGTAGATTACCGTGCCATTGGAGAAATTGTTAAGGAAACATACAAAGTTTTAATGGAATGAAGACTGCCAACATGGTCTGGATACGCTGAAAGAAAAGATGGTCACCACGCCAATACTAATATTTTTAGACTGGGAGAAGACATTCCATGTACATGTAGATGCATCAGCCATCACACTTGGAGCTATCTTGGCGCAACCAAGAGTGAAATATTTGGATCACCCTTTAACATTTGCAAGCAAAAAACTATCAGAATCATAACAGAATTATAACACTACAGAGAGGGAAGGCCTAGCTATGGTCTACGCACTATAGAAATTCATACATTACTTATTGGGAAAACATTTTAAGATGTTCACAGATCACTCAGCCCCCTAAATACCTAGTCAACAAGCCAGTGTTGGGGGGGAGAATCTGCCGATGGTTATTATTGTTTCAAGAGTTTGACTTTGAAGTAATAGTCAATCCAGGAAAGTTGAATGCAGGACCTGGCCACTTATCAAGGGTCACAAACGACGAAGAACCTACAAAGTTAGAGGACAACTTTTTGGACGCACAATTATTTTTAGTCCAGATCGCCAATGAATAATTTGTAGATATCATTCAGTACTTGAGTACATGTACCATGCCACGGGAATATAACACTGTGTAGAAGAAAACCCTAGTAGTCTAGGTTGCAAACTATCAGTTGATCGCAGTACACTTATATAAAATGGGCACAGATAGAATCTAATGAAGATATGTGCTAGAACACGAAAAAACAAGGGTTCTAGTAGAAGCCCACGAGGGAATAACAGGAGGACATTACGCAGGAAAAGCTACTGCGCAGAAGGTATTGCATGCATGACTATGGTGGCTGACCATTCACAAAGACTCAAAAAAGTACTGCTAGAGATGCGATGTCTGTCAGAGGGTTCGTAAACCCAATAGAAGGGAATAAATGCCATTACGACCACAGGTAACGTTGCAGGTATTCGAAAAGTGGGAAATCGAATTTGTGGGACCAATCAACCCACCAACAAAAAGAACAAGAGAAAGGGACATTATCACCACGACAAAATACCTGACAAGATGGGCGGAAGCAACACCAGTGAAGGATTGCAACTCAGAAACAACAACACATTTTCTATTCGAACAAGTAATCACTAGGTTTGGTTGCTCAATAATTTTGATGAGCGACCAAGGCACACACTTAATTAACAACACTATCAAGGCTATGACTGAAGAGTTTGAAGTCCATCATCAAACGAGCACACCATATCATCCACAGGAAAATGGCACAATAGAAGCATTTAACAAAATCCTTGAGAATGCACTGACAAAGATATGTAATATCAACAGAGATGATTGGGACCTCAAAATACTAGCATTATTGTGGGCATATAGAACCACATGCAAGAATTTGACAGGGCACACACCATTTAAAATGGTATATGGACAAGAAGTAGTGGTGCCATTAGAATTTCTAGTACCCAATCTGCGCGTAGCAACAATTACACACATGACAGAGCGAGGCGCAGTACAGGAGAGACTAAATTAGTTGATAATCATGGAGGAAGATAGGATCCTAGCAGGGTTCCACCAACAAGTTCAGAAAGCAAGGGAGAAATATTGGCATGACAGACACATCAAGAAGAAAACTTTCAAAGAAGGAGACTTAGTGTTGATGTATGACAACAAATTCATTCATCATCTAGGAAAACTCAGAATGCATTGGTTAGGACCGTATGAAGTAGAAACTATCACATATGGGGGAGTTGTATAGTTGAAGGACTTAGGAGGTGCATAACTCAGAGGGAGATCAATGGGAGCTGACTGAAGATGTACAAGGATAGTCGACCACCCACAACATGAAAGTCACCGTGCACGCTCTAATTCACCCACAACATGAAAGTCACCGCACTTAAAAAAAAAAAAAAAAAAATAGGATACCAAACGGTACCAACAGAGGTACAGTGCGCCGAAACGAGAAAGAGCACACACACTTAGGAATAAAAACCCAGTGAGGACAAGGCCAATGTTCAGTTCAAAATGGAAACAATCGAGAAAGGTAAAGACGACAAAAGAAGTACTAAATGACGAAGGCAAGTGGACTTGAATGCCAGAAATGATCGACAAGACGCTGCATTAATCGTGCCAATGGGAGATGGTGAGGGAGAGTAATGGTAAGTACAAAGGAACCAGAGGTTCATTGAACTAGTAATAAAGGTATTATCTTCGACAAGCTTCATACGATGCCCATACAAATTAGGGACACGAGAGCAAAAAGCCTATTGCGAATTAGAAGAGACAGAGAGCGATAGAGCATACAAAGCATAGAGAAAAGTTCACAGAGGTTGCAAAAGCCACTGAGCTAGGTGGATGATCAAATTTCACCACCATGGCACCACCCAAATAAGCAGAAATGAGCCAGACTGCCCGACACTCTAGAGTTAGGACCAGGGCACAAGTACAATCACAGGAAAGCAAACAACAACCGCTAGAGGTCGTCAATGTAGATGAAATCCCATCACCAAATACAACACCAATTAACTCCACACCTGTGGTAGAAGAAAACAAATAGAAAACACCTGAGGGCATGAACATGGATATGTTGGCAGAGGAACAGGGTCAATAGAACCAGGGCACAGGGAGCCAAGCGCAACCGGAGAACCCTGAAGAAGCTGCAAGAGTCAATAGGACAACTCCAAAATAGGTAGAAGCGATCGAACCAGATGAGTCACAGACAACCGTGTCAGGCCATCCACAGGAGGGAGCAGTGGAAGATGTCATGGGCTGGCCAGAACAATATGCCAAAGAACGACCAATGGAGGCTGGAACCTCGAGTCAGCCACCACTAAAAAAGGACAAGCAATAGGTACCTAGGTTAGCATGCAAGAATCCCGTCGCAACCATTGTTTTTTCTCCTATACCAGAAGGGGTACGGGTGAAATCATACTTATTAGGTTATGTTGAGAAGATAAAATACTTGGACCATGATGTAACATACATGGAAAAGTTCCCAGAGTTAGAAAATAAAGTCTACCTACAGACAGTGGGCCTAGATCTATTTGGGGAACCAGTTCATCAACCACTCTAGTGGGTAGTAGGGTTAGAAAAAATGAGCATTTTAGGTCTATTGGAACTACCACACTTTGGCAAAGGACAATATGATAGCATTTGTGTCACACAGTTGATGGCAGTAACATATGGAGGAGATATATGGCTAGACAAGCATGTCTCAATAGACGTAGAGCTCATTGCGCACATTACAGGGCTGCCATCACAGGGCATGGACCCCACACAGTTTCTCAACGACAAAACAAAGGAGAAATCACTTGTGGAGGAGATGAAAAAAAAATACAACACTGAAAGGGGGACGCGCAGAATCATAATCAAACGAATCAGTGATGTCGTGACAAAAATGGGCACAAAATCATGGCCTGCAAGCTATTAAGAAAATTTTGCAAGGAGGAAGTCTCGGCTAGGGTTGTCGCAGTTGCAGCACAGTGTGCCGAGGGAGCCACAGTCAGCTGGGCCCCTTAACTTTTGAATCTGTTTCTAGATGACTGCAAGGATGCACAGGATCTGGGAACATAATTTCACTATTCATGGTTGCTCCTGTTGATCTCCATTATGGGATGGAAGGAACCAGAATATGCATTTTTTGCCACCTGACCCAAGCCCAATCATGGAGAGAGATATTTATCACTTGGCGTTGCGTCAGACACCAAGCACAGGAAGATGAACACAACTATATTCAAAGGATACCTTTGCTACATACATGAGACCATCGCCAACCTATGGAGAATAAAACCATAGGTCGTTGCATACTATCGAGACATATCCAACTTCAAGGCCACTCAACATGCGATGTGGATCCAGGCGCGAAAGGACCCCAACAAACAGTGTCTACATCTGCGCTATTGCATCACAGAGGGTGAGATATAAATGCCTATCAAGGATTGGGAAGACGACTAGAATATTATAGTCCTCACTCTAGATATACCTGCAAGGATAGAGGAAGAGGAAGCAAGGCACGAACATATAAATGACGAAGAGGTAGGGCAGGGAGAAACACATCCCTAGGAAGTCCTAGTGCCGAAGAAACCAAGGACGAGCTAGGCCAAGCCAAAGAAAACGAAAGGAGGGACATATAAGATAGGAACCCAGAAGGGGAATAAGACTAATAATACACAGGCGCTCCAGGTATAGTAGAAACAGACAAAGGCAGTGCAGGGGACTACACCAAGTCCTGATCCACAAGAACCAGGCCTGACTAAGTGACCAATGACTCAGACGGGGGGTGCGCATAAGAAGATGAAGGAACATAGAACGCCTCCAGAGTACATGATCACAGAGGATGATGTAGACATGATAGCCCAAATGGTCTAGGATCGTACATCTAAGGACTTTGAGAATGATGTGCGCCAATGGGAAATAATTCAAGAGGAGCTGGCAGACATGCAACAGTTCCTCAAGTAGATCAGGGAAGCACAGGAAGTTGGTAGCAACATAGGAACATGGTCGTCAGCATCACGGGAAGGAGGAGAACCAGAAACAAGTGAGCAGGATACAGTCCAAACAATACTGCAGCCGAGTGCAACATTTCACATTACACCTAGCATGTTGCGCATGGACGAGATCGTGGGGCAGACACCCCTAAAGGACTTAGCTCAACTCCAATTGGTATTGTCACAGATACCATCCAAGGCTTTACATAAACTACATGTTAGTGTTACCCAGGAGTTACAGTCTCATGCATGCACAGAGACAATCGAATTACAGCAGGTAAAGGATAAACAGGACAAGCTGGACTTGATATATGAGCAGGCCAAGATCGATACCAAAGAGGAGAGGGAACACGTGAATGGATTGGAACAAAAAGTGGCCGGAGCTTATGAGAAGATTCCAAAGACCGAGCAGAGGGACGAACTCATAGCAACAGAGAAGATTGATCATATTGCGCAGACAATCAATCAATATCAATAGGATATTGAGAATCTTTGTGATCAACTCATACCTACCACTCCACCGGAGGTAAGGGAGTAAAGGAAGTAGGAGGCAATAGAGTAGATACAGGAAATAGAGTGACAGGTTGGCGCAACAGCCGATTTGTTCGACAAAGTAGCACAGCTCTAGACGAAGCTGGAAGAGGATCAGCAGGTCCAGCAGTGGGACAAGGAATAATAAAGGATAATTGCAACTATCCAATACCTCAAGCAGAGGCAGAAGACAATGTCCATCACAGAGCGCGTCAAAGGGGCGCAGGATATGAAGAAACTATAAGCATAACTCACCACTGTGCAGATGCAAAAAAAGGAGTGCCAAGCTCAAATGGAACCGCTCCAGGAGCGAGTGGTAGAGGTCATTGCATGGGGAGAGGAAGCCAAGACATATATGGAACAGACCCAGGCAGAGTGCGCAGGGTTGATCAGCGACGAGATTGCAGTGCAAACAATATACACACTCAAGGAGAAGACCATGCAGGCTCAAAGGAAATAAACAAAGCTCAGGGAAAAGTTCCAGGTGATCACCAAGGATATCGACGAGGTACACAAAGGTTAGGTGGCTCAAGAGGAGCCACATGTTAGTGTTGGGGTCCTGTTGGAAGCAGGCCAAACAGAAAGAAAGGCTATTTTGGGAAAGAAAGCATGCACGAGGGAAGCGACAACTGGAAGAAGGACAAGCACATGCGCATGCATGGAAGACCTAATGATGTTAGGGTTAGGGTTTTTTCAATACATTGTAATGGCTGGCAAGCCATAAATGTATAATTATAGATACCTAGAGAGACAAGGAAGAGAGCTAGCGGGGAAGTAGAGACCAAAAGAGTCCTGTTTTGATAGCTAGTCGTAATATTTTGCTATATGACCTAATTTTGTAAGTTGTTGAGCTGGAGAGGAGTAAGGAGGGTATATCTTGAGGGTTAGATCGCAAGCTGAGGAGCCTGGTGTGATCTAGTATGCCTCATAATAGATCTTTACCTAATTGAGAAGAGTTGTAAAACACATGGCACTGTAGTTTTGAAACTGCCATAATAAAAAGAGCTTGAGAGCTAGATCTTTGTGGACGTAGCCCAGGAGGGGTTGAACCATGGTAAATCCTGTGTCATATGATTACATGCATGTATTTCTTTACTGGTTTTAGTAGTTGTTAATATGTTGAATGAAGGGTTGGTTATATTTCATGCATAATCGTGAATGACAGTTTATTGCATTAATAAGTGAAGTAGAACCCTCAGCGCACATTTCCTAGATCCCCACTCAATCCTGGGCTACAAACACATGAGTATTGTAGCCACCCATTAATACTATCTTGGGTGAGACTGCACGATGTACCTCGTGTGCTGCATTGTCTTCTGGTTTACGAGGAGGGCCGATAGTTTTAGATGATTTGTTGGAACCCCAAAATAGACATGAACCCTGGGTCACTCAAGATAAAGATATAAACTGAGATAAGAATAATAATAACCAACTATATATATATCCTCTGAAGGTGGAGCATATATTTGAATAGCTTCATGTGATATGAGAGTGGATGGTCCAGCAAAGCAATGAGATTATACATCTTTCCAAAAATGGAAAAATGCATGTGTATAAATAAAGTTGAACTTTATTTCTTCATAGAATAAATATCCATTTGAATTTTGTATGGAATGCTATTTTTCATCACACAGATGAATTTAACAACCTTGAAAACTCCTACTACACCTGAATTATGTAATCTATACATCTAATATTGCAATTTTTTCTAACAAAAATATTTACTGTAGACTTCCTATCAAAATTTGTCAATTTAATTTCTTGTTATTTCACCCCCCAAAAAATAAAAAAATATTGATATGTTATTGTACTACCTAAATAGCTGGATTTACAAACCCTCTTTGTCCTAAGGGAATAATTATGAAGTGATTTTTCAAAAGATAAACAAGAAGTTCAATAATCTTTAGTAATATCCCACCTTTAGTAATAACCTTTAGTACTGGACCTCTCCTTAAGATAGCACTATGGACATGTTTTAAGTGATGATCCACTATTAGATTATCATTGCTAAGATTTCCAAGTTTTCTTTAGAAAACAAAGGAGTTGGGTGTGACACATAGAGCCAAAGATTTTGACACTTTAGCACATCTTTTCTTAAACTTAATCTAGCACTATTGACATGTTTTAAGTGATGCTCCACTATTAGATTATCATTTCTAAGATTTCCAAGTTTTCTTTAGAAAACAAAGGAGTTGGGTGTGACACATAGAGCGAAAGATTTCGACACTTTAGCACATCTTTTCTTAAGAAAACAAAGGTGTTGGGGGAGATGCATAGATCCATTAATTACTTATATAAAAGAATTTATGAAAGGATTAAGATAATGAGCGAACAATTTGATCATTTTCTTCTCTTTCTTCACATAAATATGTTGATTCAAATTTTATTGAAATCACCATCAAATCTATTAAAATTGCAATTCGATCACATAAATAATTCGATAGCTTAAAAAACCCATACTACGATTATGCAATATTTGGATATAATATTTACAATTTCATCAAAGAAAAATAATTTTTGTCAAATTTCTTTTAGAAACCATTTATTTGACCACCTATTATATTTGTCAAACCAAAAATGGAAAAATGGTTGGCTCATTGTCCTACAATATTATCCACAAATAGCTAATTGCAAGGTTAAATCTCCACAAAGATGCTTGTTAATATGAAACTTGGTGGAGTTTATGATATGACACTAAAGTTGTGGAGAGTTTAGTTCACCATGAAAGGCTAGTAAGTTGAAAGTAAAAGGATAGAACATTTGCAATATATACATCTAAGAGTTGCAATTATTATGTACATCATATGACATTATGAGGAAAATAGGCTTTTGCAGAGGTTTTAGCGGAGGTTTTTAGTATTACAGTATTGAGCATAATTATAAATAAAAAACTCCCCTAATGAATCAAAGGAACACCGATGCATTAATTATAGATACCAAACACTAATGCTTCATTAATTTAACATGATCCAATACATGTCACATGTAGTAACTTTAGTTATATTAAAAGTTACTATTTAAGAGAAATGCCATATTTGTAACAACTAGGTCATGCAGCTCATGTCTGGGAGAAAAATTACTTATGCAATCCAGTGAGATTTCAATGGGTAAAGAGTCGATACTCTTGAGAAAATCAAGCAATGTGAATGGCCTCGATGGAATTGGAATTAATCATTGGTTTGGAATAATGTGGGAATAATAAAAGATGTATAGATAATGTGATAAGAAATATGATTTTCTATGATAAATAAGGCTTGAGTGTCCTTTTGGCATATACACCTTTCTTGAGCATTAAGAACTTTTACTCTTTAGTAGACTATGTCCGATAACATCCAATCCACATTTTTATAAAATACCACTTTTTTACCCGATTAGACATATGTTAGGCATGTGTATGACAAACAAACAAAAAGTATGTCGTGTAACGATTCTACTCATGTGGTGATAATGAGAATGTGAGGTGTAATGAGATTTTTTGAGATGCATTAATTACAAGTGGTATGCTCCCATCTATAAAAACTTAATAATACCTAAGACCATATTGGATAACATGCATAATTTGAGAGATTCTACTCTAAACTTGTAATGATTTAAAGGTTGACAAGGAGTTGTTGGGTATGAGATGATAGTGAAATGCTATGTAACTAGTGATATAATTTTAATGAACTATAGTATATGTCACGTAGTTTTCCAATATGGCTTGGAGGTAGAACATTGGAATCTCATATTGTATTAGGGATGTTCACATGAACAATGGAAAAATGACATAAAAGCAAGAATACCTTGATTAAGTAAGTATCAACACATTTATTTATGAAGGTGTTGACCCATTTTCATGTGTCGTCTTTTATTTTTTAAGTTTACCCATATGTAGAATATTTCCCCAATCATTTGTTTTATGTTCCACCATGCTCTTACATATGGGAGAATTTCATTATACTTAGTCATTTTTCTTACTTATGCGAGATTCCTTACCTTGTGTAGGGATTTCGTCTTTCATATCCATTCTCATGCATTTTGCACAATATTTCCATCCTTCTCTAGCCATGTTCTGCACATTACAACACAATTTATTTTCTGTAGTGCGGAAACCCTACACAAAATTCCCCTCTGCAAAAACAAAACCTCTGCACATCTCCGTTTCCACACAACTGTCGTGTGGAGAACTCCATATAACCCGCCCTTTGCACTTTCCATATCTCCAACCCCACAGTCCCACACACTTACATCTTCTGCACACCTTACATGTCTTGCACAACTGCACTTCCGCACAACTAGTTTCTCAAAGGATTGATCTCTCTCCATGATCTATACTTAGTGAAATTTTCATCCACACCTTGCACTTTGCACACTGCTCGAGGGTCATTTAATATCCATTAAATGGTTCTGATTTGCAAGGTAAAGGGCGACGATATGAAGTTAATGTGGATTCATTATCCCATTTTCCCATGAACCACTTTTTTTTCGAAGTAACTTCCATTTGTGGTTGCCCATACTCCGAAGGACATTTTTACATGCTGAAAGGATTTTTTAGTAAATATCATTCATTTACTCAACCTTTAAGAAGCTTGATCTCTGTAATTCAGTATCACATATACCAAAGTGCCTTGAAAGAATAAGAAATATGACAACTATAAGAAGGAAAGAGCCTTTTTGTGGAGATACAATTAATTCTCTTGCACGCCAAGATAAATAATTTCATTGGTGTGTGGCATATCAATTGTTTCAAAGTTTAACTCATGAACATAAGAAAAGTAACAAAATACGGACGACTGGCTTAGTCAATGTTGGTTGCATTCTTTGAGTCTTCAACTTTAGTGAGTTGGTTTATTGGTGCACCAGAAGATTTGATTAAAAAATCAGAACAATTCAAGTAACTTTTGAAGGGAAGAACCTTGTTCCACTAACTCCCAAGATATTCAAAAAAATGATTTAACTTCCCGCATCCAACAAAATTCTTAGGTTCCCTGATGCTGACTCTTTTATGGATTCTCGAGGTGGTGGGATTAATTTTTTAAAGGATTTCATGGTTCCTTCTGAAAAAGTGTCAGATGAATTTTCGGCCATCGACATAGCTCTATTGGTAGAGCCATATCAGGATTTTTCATGGATGTTTGCACGATTGATGGGATGAGAATCCACTTCTCATATCCCAAAGTCATTATTATATGTATTGCATTTTTATTTTAGAAAGGAAACTATCTTCGACTAGGTTGAGGTAATCTCAAATGACATTTCCTTTCAGTTGGCCAATTATGTAAATACTCAAAGATTATTCATGATTGTGGTCTTGATAGTCACCTACTATAATGTGTTTGAGGGGTTACCCCTGAGAAGTAAGTTAGAGGTTGAGAACATACCAGTTCAATTTTCGTACCCTATTCTTTGGAAGCATAAGGCACCAATCCATTTTCTCTTATTCAAGAAAGATTTCTGAAATACTTTAGATATATGTTGATTGGAGAAGCACCAACAAGATGAGGATTTTCTAAAAGGAAAGGGAGTTTGTGTACATAAAGAAGATCGTACCTACATCAGGCTATATGCTTATGAGGGAAGCCCTTTTTTTCTTCCGATATTTGTTTGTGATGGATATTTTGTCGCAGAAGTCCATAGATAGTATAAACCATGGTATATCATTTTTGAAAGGAAGAGAAAAAACAAATTTACCTTTAATGTTTCAAATGTAACAGTAAGAAATGCTTCTCACTAGTTATAAATCTCTAAAATGTTGAACACATTTAATTTGAAGGAAGCACAACCTCTCCCAGGTTTTGATCTTGAGGTTTTTTTTCGCAACAATTGGATTCTATGAGATATAGCAACCTTTTTACAAGGATTGTTGAAGGAAATGGTGATAATGAACCAAATACCCCAAAGAAAAAGGAAAAACAACCATGTAATGATGATTTGGTCACTAAGGTTAGTTCCAACACTCAGCGAAAACAAAACAAAACAAAACAAGGAAAAGAGGTAAGATGCTACCAATGTTTAATCTTCTTCCATTCCCCATACACATAAGAGTTCCTCCTCTACACAAAAGAAAAAAGAATCAAATGTTAGAAGAGAATAGAATAATGAAGGACACACTGGAGGAGATGATTAAGATGACCCAACCCTTGCTAATATTGAAAGAACTCATGTAGTATCTCAACAAAAAAGGAAAAAAAGATCAAGCAAGAAGGATTCACATAATTCAGAAATCCCAAGAGATGCAACTGGCACGGAAATTGATAGTACCACCACCTTGGGTAGCCCTTTGAATTGTTGAAAACCAATGAATTGGAGAGTTTTCTCATGAAGAGCCAACAATTTTTGAAGAATAGACATTGATATTACACAATGCACAATATGATAAAGAAGAGAAAAAAAAATCAAATTGAAAAGGTCCAAGTGAGAAATAAAAAGGTAACTCGGAAGTGGAATTATGAGGTTGATTTATGAGGAGTCGGACCCTCGGGAATACTAAAGTTGCATATCACTACCAAAGATGCCCTTGCCCATTCAATTTCAGAACAATAGTTGGAAAATATCAAGTTGAAAATATGAATAAATGAACTTGAGGATGTATCGAGTCCCAATCCATTGTTTGAAGAACCACTAGCTATTATTTCCCGAGATCAAATTCCACCAAGTACACCTTCAACCTCTACAAAGGTGAGAAAAGTCACCAAATTACTTAGCGGAGTTATATTTTGTGTTGCAGAAAATATTAATAAGCGACTTAATATTATTTCACTAGCATGGGAAGTCATTTCAAGCCTAAGAAATTTATTACAAAGGATCATCAGCTTCATAGAATATTTGAAAAGGAATTAGAACATGACAAAACTTTTTATAAAAAATCTTTAAGTACCTTTATTGCATAGGTTTTTAGTTTAAATGATTATCATAGAAACCAATGAAAGTTTCCTTCAAACCATAGAATAAAAATATGATGAGAAGTAATTTCCACTTGTACAAAGTTAAATGACAAAATAAGTGGTGCATTCTTTAAAGAACTAGAACTTTTTAAAGACCTAGAGGGCCCACCACTTATAAGAGATTCTATGGTTATAAATAAAGAATAACTAGCGATGGTGTTGTTCCTGATTTTATGCTTTAAGGCTATAAAGCATACCGTCAAGGCATCCGTAAATGATTTAAAGGAATGATTTAGAAATAGGAATTCAAAAAAAAGGTTAAGGCAAAATCAGTTTCTCAACTGTCTTTGTCTTGCTTCTTGTTGTTCTTGGATGCTAATGTCTCGCTCAATAGCAGCCCATGAACATTCAAGCTCAACCCGGTTAGTTGTTGTCTGTAATATGGTATTAAATCAATTCAAGGCAATGCTGGTTTGATCCTGAAGGCCTGGTTCAATGTTGGGTTGTCTGCTACTCGGGACAGTCATACATGATAAAACTTTAGTTATTTGTAAAGGGAATTTAATCAGTTTGTTACTTCAGATTTCCAGAGATAAGAACAAGAAAAACAATTTTAAAACCCAAAACAGTAATGTAAATGCATTCAAGGCCATTTCCTGGTTTTGTAACAATTTCGAGAATTGTAAAGAACAAATAAACACTACAGAAAAATATGAGGCTTTAATCAGGAAAGAATCTCATATTTCAATAGACAATGATGAAAGAAAAATGAGATTTCTAACAAGGGTTAAGAATTAAGGAACAAAATCTTTACAGGTCTTAAAATTGCTAAAGCAATTTCAGAGGAAAAACTGTAAATCATTTAACATCCAAACCAACCTGAAAATATAAATCAATGATGTATATAACTTCAAATTGATTACTTGCTAGAAAAACATTAAAAGGGAAAATTTAACAAAGTATAATAAACAGGGGAAGACACATAGTTACAAAGTTGCAGGATCCAGAATCTCGTTTGCGATTTATATTCTGATGTATTTGAAAATTGATATTACAAAAAATGGCTCTCTCCAAAATTTCTGAAGCCTTTTTTCAGCCTTTTGAAGCTATATTTATACATTTTCATCAAAGTTTCTCGTTGGTGACTAACCAACTTCCTAATATTTCGGTTACATAAAAATAATGTCAACTGTTTACAATTTCTTTTAAAATTCTAATAATAAAAACATTTGAAAAAGGTTTTAAGCTTGCGTTGACGAACTTCCTTTTTCCACATTAATACACTAAATGCATTTCTCTAAAAACTTCACCAAGATCCTGGGAGCATCGGGTATCTCATTTGCTTCAAATGAGAAAAATCTCTTCTGCAATTCGGGCAACCGACTTTCTATCATCCTTTTTGTGAATTTAACAGTTTTCAATTTTAGATTTGAAGTCACCATCCACTTGTTGATCTCTGTAATGTTAATCAATTTGATGTTTGAAATCTCTGCTTTCTTTTCCTCGAGCTCTTCTCTAAACCTCAGCTGGTGCTTGGCTATATTGACTTCGCCTAACAATCCAGAACAACCATCTGTTCCGATATTCAATGAATCTCTTTCAAAGAGATCGAAGATTCCTTGGCAATCTTCATTAACTTCTCTTGTGATTCGTTTATATTTGGCCAGTTTTGTTTCCCACACTTTAATCATTATATCCCCTTTAACTTGTTCAGAAATAGATAATTTCTGAGTCTTTCCAATTTCTTCCTTTGATGAGAAAGCCACTGCTTTCTGAAAAGTTGTCCTAGCTGCTTTTGCCTCCCTTTCTTTCTGGAACACATTCTCCAAAGACTTATTTGATTCCTGAAAATAATTCTGGATTACTTCCAGATTCAAGAACACTTTTTGTTGTTCCTCCTCTATTCTTACATATATCTCTAATGCATGTGTCTTGAAATTTTCAAGTTCTATTACCTGGTTAGTGATAGAAATAATCTTATCTTGCAAATGTTTATTTTCTTCTCCCAGATTTCGAACCTGTTCCTGTGTGACCTGTATTAAGTGTTTTGCCTCATCCAAGTCTTTATTCAATTTCTAGATTTCTTGCATATCCTTAAGTCTAGCTTGTTCTAGACCCTTCTGTATTCCCCAACTAATATTTCTTTCATTTTCTTTTAGCTTGTCTTGCAACTGGATTATTGTTTGATCCTTCTATTCAAGCATAGTTGTTAAATTACCTACATAATACATGTTTGTTGATGCTATTGCACCCATTGTACTTGCTAATTCTGTAGCAAAATCTCCATCCTTGAGTTTCTTTCCATCTATAATAACTCTATGCTTTTTAACCGTTCCTTCTCCTCTTGGATGAATTTCCTGTTTCAAGACTGCTCTTCACTTTTTACTGAAAAAGTAATCCGATGGGGGGATTTCATCTCTTGAAATCGGCTCTAGATCACTGACATATAAAACTCCTTCATGGGGGGTTCCAAAAGTTGACTGTAATGGAGTTAAAGAGGTGATAGGACTACCAAGTTCAGTTGAAGTTGTTCCTCCTATCTTTTCTGGAACATTCTTCATGATTTCTGGAATTGTTTCTGTCTCTTTGCCCTTATCCATTCTCGATTATTTTGTTTGAGAATCCTCCACATCTTGGGAAGGTATCTCAATATCCTTCAACTTATTTTTGTCATTTTCTTTACCTTGAGTATTAGTTTCAAACCCTGGAGGGGTTTCTTCCTGTTCTGGCGATGGGATCGAAATTTCACCCTATAAAATCTTAGGTAGGCAGCTTCTCCTATGACTTTGAAAAGATGCAAACCTAGCCTATGAGTCAGGTGGCAAGGCCTGAACTCTATTCATCACTTCTTCATAAGACTTAATATATTTAAATATATCATCATAAAAAAAAACTTCATGTTCATATGCCTTTAAATTACAATGTATGTAATGCCTACTTATTATTTGGTAGGGGTCATGTTTTCTGTGCTCAATATTTACTAACTTCACTTCTTCCAATGACTTGGCCTCTACCATAGAATGGCCTAAATTTGATAAAGGAAATTTCCCGACATGAATAGGGAAAGATGGCCATGCTTTTTTCTGAAGTGCTTTTAATTCCAACCCAATACCACCCTTGGCTATCTGATGAGCTACTTCTCTGCATACCAATCTGTCTGGTAAGAACTTAGGGAGTGCATGAGGAGGAATGGAACAACCATAAACCCTAATATAGGAAAATTTTTCCTCAATAAACGAGTTGGCAACTGATTTAAGACTTTCTATGACTGCATTAGAAATGCGAGGGGGTTCGCATCCAAAAAATAATTTGTGCATAGGAATAATGACAAAATGACAAACATCGTAAAAAACATCTTTAGCTTTTTCCTCCCAAAGGGCTGAGTGATATATATGAATGGGTTCTGGACATGAGATGCTCCAACTCCAATTCATTAATGGAAATGGAGTCATAAAATAGATTGCATCCATAATATATGAAGACATATAAAAAGACACTAGTTGTCCCTTTGACTTGGCTGCTTTATAATTTAAAATTTCTTGCGTCAGGTTATCCGATAAATGTTTATGCCAGTTAAAACCATTTCCTTCTGAAACTTCCTCTAAGAAGGGTACCCAGTCTGCATGAAAGTGACAGGGATCTTTTCTCCCGAAAAGTCTGCATAACATCATGGCTATATAAACCATATATTCGTTTAAGGAGGCTG
>SNQJ01S0037149.1:144496-157339 GCA_010110895.2 Picea sitchensis | reverse complement strand
ATACATTGAAGAATGGATCGAGAGATCATTGGAAGAAATATTTAACCCAACATAACTACCAAGAAGCAATTATTCCAAGAAGGTTTGAATCCCAACTATAACTACATGAATACCCCGAATTCAAATAAAATTTACGAGAGAGAGAGAGAGAGAGAGAGAGAGAGAGATGCCAATCCTCTGCAATTTTGTGAGTGCGTTTTCTTTTGAATAATTTCCCTTCCTTTCTTCCCAGTCTGTGAATCATCTAGCTTTATTCGTTTAATGTTTACTCATAAAGTTGATCCTTGATTGCATTTCTCCTTGTCTTCCAGGTTATCGATACTATTTTATTTGGTCCGTAGGAGCCCCATCCCATTCCATTTGGGAAAATGCATTTCCTTTTATTGTTTAAGTATCAAGAATAATGTGTTTTGCAATGGGAAAACACTTTATTCAAACTTGAACATATATGAGTGATATATATTTAAATGTTGTAGAGAGCTATTCCAGGATTTCATAAAAATTTGTGGTTTTGAACTTTTTACAAAGAAATGGGATCTCACGTGTTCTTCTCCTATCCATATTATGATTCTAAATGAATGAAATATTTTAAAGTTCTCTGATTTATGGGCCATTAGTTTTATTTTCTATCTATGAGTCTTGCTTCAAAAAAAAATTCTCATTACCTGAATGAATGGATGTAATTATTATTGCAAGTAAGGTTATTATCTTTCTTCTATAATTCATTTGTTATCTATTTATTTATTTTAGCACTCGGTCCACTTACAGGTGTTGATGTTATGGATGAGTGAATCTACGTTTTGAGAAAATATATTGAATATTTGAGTGAGAAAGAGGAGTGCCACCTCTATAAAAACATAGAGGGGGATATTGATTATCCTTTCAAGAATACCCTAGGAGGTTGACTCTTTTCCCTAACCATAGATGATTTTAGAGGCTAAATTTCACCAATGGGATAATTTTCCGTGGTTTTTCTGAAAAAAAGATTCATTAATTTCCATTTTTTCTAAAAATGATTCTCCCAAATTCCATAGAATAGAATTATTTTGCCTTAAAAATTGCCAAAATTTTATAAAAGCTATATAAAATACTTATAAATTTGAATATTTTTACAAAACTATCGCCAAACATTTTACATTTTGCATATTAAGGACTAGTAAGATTAGCCTATGTTTCTATATTTTAATATAAATTTCCACCATTAAAATTATCCCTGTCCCTAACATGAAAAGAGATCAACAAAGGACTAAAGTTGGTAATCATGTATATGTATACAACTACATTATTAATTTAGGAAAGTTGCATATGTATACATCAAAGTGTTGCATATGTATACATCAAAGTGTATGTTGACTCACAAACTTGCAAACTAGCCACCAACCTGCAAATAGTTGCAAGGAATAATTTTTATTATTATTATCTATGATATATTAAATATTTAACTATAGGTGGGACCCCCTAGGAAGAAAAAAATGATGTTTGATTTCAATTGTCCCCAAGATTGAACGTTACCACTCTGCTCAAATGATCTCATATACATTATGCAATGATATTGTCTCCTTCTTCGGTTTGATTATGAGTTTTAGTATCGATTTGATTGCACTAGAAGAAAAAAAGGTTCTTCTCATAAAAAATTCAAAGGATCCTCTATCTTACAAACATTCCAATTATAAATGCTATTGATGTTGATACAAGAATATTATGAGGCATTAAAAGGGTTTTTATAATTGTTGTGTCTCAAAGGTTGAGTTCTAAAAATATGATATGATCTAGAAGAGATGACAAGTTTATTTAATATGGTTTACCATATATACAATTTTTTGTTATGACACCACATGTCATTACATTCATTTCACATGTTATTACATTCATGGTATAATCATATATGTGGAATTGTTCATTCTATATGAGAAAGGTGACATGTTGCAATTAAAGGGTCGATATTTTAAGTTTCAATGCATATTATATATGGTATCACACATGGACTCAACGATGATGTTGTTGACCACCTCATAGTTATATTTTGGCACCAAATGGTTGATATATCTGTTGGATGTGTTATTGATGTGATTTCAATGTGGTTTTAATTGTAAATTTGGATTTGAGGTTTGATGTGAAATTTGCATCATCGTTTGAGTTGGAATTTTATGTGGTTGGTTGACATGGTTATTTGGCATGAGATGAATCGCATACTTGGCATATTCTTGAGCTGCAATTTATTATGGTGTATAGTGGAAATATGAGATGGATTAAAAAAATTGATTTGTTAATAATTTTCAAGGAATGTGATGCCCCATGCATTTAATGTATGAGACACGGGCATTTACTTACTGAGGTATACCACCTTGTGCTGGAATTTTGGCATTTCATTTCGATTTCATGTTGGTTGAGTAAAAATTTGGTTCCAGAGCTTGACTGTGGCATTTGTTTTAACTGGGAAGCTTGTTTTTTGCAAATATTTGAGCGCTAAGGAAAGGTATGGCTATTCTAGCTCATACCCATCAAATGCATTTTTTTTACAGTAATAGTTTATGGAATAACTTTGCTTGAATGGTAAATGGGTATGCTTCTTTTGACTATCTTCTTGAACTCGTTTTATCGCTGCAAAGATATTTTTCCCTCTTTTTCTTCTTTGGTATTAACCCTCATCATGAAAAATATTGTTTCAGTCCCGACTATATGAACTCACTATAAATGGCTCGTTTACGACTTGGTACACACTATTTTATGTCCTTTTTCAAAAAATACAAGCTCTATAGCAGCCTCCTTTTCACTTGTTAAGACTCGAAGTCTTGAACTCAAAAGTGGGAAATGACTTGTGGTTTTCCTTCTACATGCATTTCGTTATATGTTTCAAACTGTTTTGAACCCATGTCTTTCAATTGGCATCCTATAATGCTACTCGACCTCACATTGTAAAGTCTTTCCATGAACATTATCATGTCATTGGATTTGTTGTATTTAAAAACCCACTGTTGGTGTCGTAACTCTGAGGTTGGGGGAAATATTTGATTATTTAGTTTTATGCTAAACCTTGTTTTTTTTTTTTAAATCATGTGCATGACATGAATATGTCTTGTCTTGAAGCTCAAACCTATGTGGGTTTTACATGTTTGTCTATCTAGATACCTCTGCATTCCTTACACAGAGAAATGGTTAAACGTCTGGCAAGGGTTGATATATTTTTTTTAACAAGTAAAAAAGGGTAATGAAACCCAGTTTCAAACCCTCATTGATTTTGATAGTTACATTATGAGCCGCGTATGCAAATATTTTAGGGCCCTTTCACCTGGTTCGGTTGGAGAACCGTTTGAAGAGAGGATTCACACCTCTGTATTATATTTTATGGATTGTTTGGAAACAATGAAATACCAGGATGGTTATGCCATACAGTTTTGGGTCTCGAAATAGTTGACGTTGATTTTATTGGCATAAATAATTCGTATAACCCTCGTTGTATGATACTTGATGATTATTAAAGGTTAAGATATAGAAAATTATGTGTAGATATTAAGTTGTATGTAAATGCAGGGTTGGTTTGGAGTTATAGTCATTGGTTATGAGGCATACTTGTTTGAATTTGGAATGTGAATGTGGATGGGTTTTCTAAGAATTAAGAAATGCTTGTATTTCTACATACATGATCATATCCCCCATACTTTCACTTTTCATTCATCATTCCTTTAATTCCCAAGAACATATATCATTTAAAAAATTCATCTTCCTCCCCCTGTTTTATGAAATATGAAAGGTTTTTCAATCAGTTTGGCATGAATATTTTGATAGCATAAGTATATTTTTATCAATTAAAATTATGGTGAAGGGAAGAATATAAAAATGATATATATCAAAGTGATTTTTCTTAATGAACTCTATTTTGGAGGAAGTCATATGTTTTAAAAGATATTTGATTGCTTATTTTGTTTCTAGGGCCAATTCCCTTCATACTCTCATTTTTCATAAATTGTTCTCGGTTCTGAAATACCATATCCATTTTTAGTTCATATATTCCCCCCTAATACATGAGAAAATTCAAAGGTTTCTTTGAATAGACATGGTGAATATGCTAGCAGTAAATGAGGATGTGATTGACATGGAATTCATAAGATGATTATTGGTAGACATTTATATATTGGAATATGGTTGGTGATTGATGTGCTATTATTTTGAACATGTGACATTACTCCCCTTGTCATTCGTTTTCACTTTCCATACATTACAAATCCCCTCATATTCCCAATTACATTGTAATTCCCATGTTCTTAGTTAAACATCAATTATATGAGATGGTGAGATATGAACATATTTCAAAGCAGAGATGATTTTTTTTTTTGAGTTTTCCTTCCCTTTTATCCCTGGTTGTATGCATGTTTTCTTGTTGATCAATTCAGAGTTATTTCTAAAATTATGAAAATGAAAATGGTATTTGATGTTTTACTTTCTATTGTATACATACCCATTTTGAAGATATGCAGCCAGGAGCATCAATAGTTAAAGGTGAAATTCCCATCAAGGCATATTCACAGGTGCCCAAGATGACAAAGTCTACATGAAGTGAACAGAGGCGGACTACCTCACATAAAAAATATGATTTCTGATTTTATCATGTTATTTATTTTGGCTTCACTTTTGGGACATACTCTACTTATTTTTGAACAAAAGTTTATATTTTGGACAACTTGTTGATTTACTTATTTTGGGCATGTAGATGCATATACATTTGGTATATGGGAGTAACAAGTATGTTTTGGAATATTTGATGTGTGAGTTGATTGGGATATGTGTATATAATGATGTTTTGATGATATTGATGCATATTTTTTTATGGAGGAACAAGGAGATATTTTGAAAATTAAACAATAAAGTTAATTAGGGTCCCCGCCTATTTGTTAATATTTATTATACCCTTATCATTACTTATTAATAGTTAATTATGAGTTGTCCCTATATAACTAAAATTTATTTAAATAACTTAACTAAAAGTGGTTGGAACTACTCAAAACTACTTTTGGAGAATAAAAGGAGAACATAAGGGACAAGCAAAAAGGGAAGAGATAGAAGCATAAACTCTGATAAAGTTTTCTCTTGCTATAGAGTGAGATTACATTACTACTTCATTCACTTCTGAAACATTTAAAAGCTAAGGACTTCTTGTTGATAGTAGGGTCTAACTAAATGTGGAAATAAGAAGGACCAAGAAGCATTGAGTGTTGACATGCTTCAGAAGGTTGATCATATGTTCTGATAATCTGTAAATTCTTATTGGATTTATGAATTGATTTTCAGTACTAATTAGGAATTTTGTGTAGAGTCAAGGCAGTGGCATACTGTGTCTTGTTGATCCAATTATTTTTCAGTCTTGGTTTTACTTAGAAGACACTAGTCGTCTCTATGTGATGTAACATTCCACCTATGAATTCTAAGTCTTATTTTGGTCCTTACCCATTCTGGGGTACAGAAGAATGTTTTTGGATGTATTTCATAACTGAATTAATAAAATCATTTGATGGTTTTGGGGTCTCATTTTGGACTATATGTGTAATCTTTGTTTCAGATTTTATGTTTTATCATTGTTCATTAAATCTGTTATAATTTTTTGTTACAAACATTTCTTTATTTCTTTGTCATAACACATCATAAAAGACAACATTGGTCCCAAGGACATATTTCTTGAGGATTGATTGATATTTTTGCAAAATGATATAAACATAAGGTAACAATCTCGCCTATGTTTCTTTAGCCCAACACTATTCAAAAATGTTGGTTTTAGGATAGCCATACATTTTCATCATCAATGAACACACAAAAAAAAGAATGAGGAATATGGTGTAGAACAACTCAAGATTTTTTCCGAGCTAATTACGAGTATTTGCAATATGGGTTAGGTTCTCTTGTGTAGTAATGTGTTTTGACAATTTGATTTGGCCACCTAGGCACCATGATGAGATGATATTTGCGAAAATATGAAGGACTTGAAATCTAAAACAATGCATTGGAAATATGATAATGATTTGAACCCTATGATATTTGAACTTTATGCATATGGCCCTAATATGAAAGACATGCGTTCAATAGTAATAAAATGCATACTCCGAGGGATTTTGTGCATTTCTAGAAAGTGATGAAAATAATATCATCACGACCATCATGGAAAGGATAATTTGGTAGTTGATGCCTTGGTTGTATTCTTGGTTCATGGCACATAATTATTCTTTGAGTTTCTCATATTTTCTCATTGTAAATTCAAGATGAAGCTTATCAAAGAGAGGGGTATTATGTAGTGCCCTACATGGATTAAACTTGACCTTGTTTACATTGGGAGAATTCAAGGTACCTAAATGACCCATCTTGATAGTCGATGAAAATATTTTATGAGAGTGTGGCATGTGGATGGAAATATTTTATGAGAGTGGTGAAAGTCATGATGATGACTTTCACCATAGCCAATGGATTGGAGTGTACATACTTCATCCTTAGCAACTAGTGGGTTTGGAGTGTAGAGACCTTGTCCTTGGTTTCGGTTGACTCTCACTCTCCATTGTAAATTGATCATATTGAAATGCACCTAGAGGGTGATACTATGGCATATCACATGCATTTTATTTTATTTAAGAAATTCAAAGTTCATAGTTAGCATCCACATGGAAATAATGTTATTTTAGGGGAAACGTGCATTTTGTTTATTTGAAAAAGGAATTTTGTGTGCATGTCACATGTATTTTAGTTTTGAAGCATGGAAAATACTAAAATAATGCATGGGGTGGTGAATAAGAGGCTTTTTATATTTTGTGAAAATGCATGGATTTTTGCATGAGGACTTAGGTGGCAAATGCATGAAAGTTATAAAAGGAAAATGGAAGGGCTATGAAAGGCACCTAGTCTTGGATGTTTATCATAATGTCAATTTCATAGAGAGAATGGTGAGAGTGGCCATGCTATACTTTTGGCCTTAGTTTTTTCCCTTGTTTCATGTGGTTGGGGATCCACATTCTTGCATAGCTAAGGTGGTAGGGCTAAGGAAAACCATCTCTTGTGATACTCCTTCGGTAGTAAATACTGCAACCCAATGGGTTTTATGGGAAGAATAGTACCCTAAGCATGGTGGGGTGGTAATCTAATTGGAACTTTGTTGGTAAGGCCTAGAGAAAGAGAATTGGTGCAAAGCTTGGTGCAAGGAGTAGGATAAACTTCTTCACCCAAGTATTCTCATATATGTGGTCACCATGTTTATTTTTTATTTGTGGGAATGTAATAGAGAAAATTAAAGGACAATGTTTGGTTGAATTTCTATTTTCTTACAGAAATGATGGTTAAAATTGGAGAAAAGTCCACATTTCACTTGTAGTCTTAATTACATTAAATAATGTTGTTATTATACATTTTTAAATGTAGAATAGTTAAATGAACCTGTTTTTGGGGATATGAACATGGTGATTATTTATGGGTTTTATTTAGTTGTTGTTTTATGAGTGGAGATAAGCAATTAATTGAGAATTATAATGAGTATGGGGATATTAATGGAGATAATTAGATATAGGTTAACTAGTTAACTTCATATGAACTAAAGTACACACATTAAATTAGAAAGGATTTAATTCTTATTTTCTTCATTCAACCACTTAATTTGAGATTAATAGGTTGAAGATAAAGGAACAATTTAATTTATTAAATTGCTAATTGTCCTCTAAAACCCTAGAAGAAATTTATAAAAGTAGATAAGGAATGGGAGGATATTTTTGTCATTTGTTTGATTTGTAGAGTGAAGGAAAGGTGTGAGTGGGGTGAGGGATTCAATCCTCTTCCTCATCTTATTCCATTTGGATGAAGGGTTCCATGATTGATATGGAAGAAACTTACTGCATTCAGATGAAGTGTTCCTTGCTTGGTATAGAAGAAACTTTCACATGTAGTTTATTCAAATTTCAGTAGTGCTATTTAATTATTTAATTTCAATATATGAAAAATGGGAAGGGAGGAGGAGGAAAATTTCTCCACAGTTGTCCTCTTCCTTTGTTTCTAAGATATACTCACAGAAGTTGTAGTGTCATTGATATGTTGTGTAGATATGAATGGCAATTTCCCTTGTTTATCAAAATAGATGCCTTGTTTTGTAGATTGATAATGGGTACATTCCCCAACTAGTTTTACCATTTCTTTGCTATATCTTATGTATATTTATTTCATAACCATGATTTTCCTTTCTTGAATTCCAAATCTACAATTTTTTTTGGGTAGAAACTCTTGTTTTATCCATATGTTATTTTATTTTTATCAATGGGAGTAATTCCCCTCTTTTGTTGAAGGCAATTTGTTGTTGAGTGTCATGCATGGGAATGTTCTGGTCATTATGAAGGGAACAACCTATGTTTGAAAAGGGCATATCCCTTGAGGGATGTGACCCTTTGCAAGGATGGAATGCCAAAAGGAGGCATTCCCCCCATGCAATTGATGCAACCCTTTTCAAGGAGGGCATACCCAAGGGATAGCCACCCTTATGCAAATGGTGCAACACCCAAATAGATCACATGCTCTTATATGAGGGGAACACATAGTGAGGGTCACTTCCCATACAAGGACACATGATCTTATATGAGGGCCATGCACCAGTGAGGGTCACCTCCCATACAAGGCCACAACATTTCCTAGAGTGGCCTCCCATAAATCACATGTTGTGACTCATTCCTAAGACAAACACCCTAGCTTGTGATCTAATCCATTCAATGCAACTAAGTGTAGGGCCTCAATCTACCATTGTGGCTTTGGGGCCAACTAAATGTTTTAAGGGTTTCTTATTTATTTTTGGTTAAATCTATTTCATCTTGTCTACTTCAATTTTTGACAAATTTATGAAATAGTATAGATGCTCCCCAAGGAGACACACTCAGTCTGATATACCCTTTGTCTAAAAAATCTTGTATTTTCATCTTCAGTTCCATCATTTCAAGTGTACTCATTATGTACATAGCTCTTGATATACATGAAGAACTAGGCATGAGATCGATTGAGAAGTCAATATCTCTTTTTGGAGGTAGACTTTGTATCTCTTCTGGACAAACTTCCTTAAATTCTTGGAGTTTTGGATAGTCTTCAATCTTTGACTCTTTTTTTGTTGTTCAATCCAATACATGAAATGCATATAAATGGAAACCTTTTCTGGAACTTCTTTTTAACCTTAAGGATGAAATTTGTATGATATAAATGGTTCTCGGAGTACGTTTCACTAAACATGGGTTCCCTTCATCATCTATGCATTCAAAGGTCTTATTGTAGCAGTCCAACTTTAATTTATGTGTTGTCAGCCAATCCATTCCAATTAAGGCATCATACAAACCCAAATGTAAAATATTCAAATTCACCCTTGTAGGCAGTCCATTCATTTCCATTGGGAAATATTATATCAATTAATTAACCTTTCTCTTTACTCATGTAGCCAATTGAACTAACTAGGATTTCTTGTGTTTTCTTTTCTAAAGGATACATGTATCAACAATCTTAGGTGCAATGTAGCTATGACTAGATCTAGGATCAATTAGAATGGAAATAACTTTCTTATCTATCTTTCCATCAAGTTCTACCACCAATGCCTGTTGGTCTGCCTGTTGATCCTCTAATGCGACATATATTTTTGGAATAGTGTTTTCTATGTCATTCATTATTGCAGCTTCTTGTATAGTATAGGTATTCTTCTTAGTTTCCTTCCTAGGAGAAAAGTCCATGAGAAAATTCTCTTATTCGCTTCCCCAACACTTGACAGGCCATTTCCAAGGTTCCCTTGGCTTTCTTGCTATTGACTCTGCTGGTTTGTTTCCATTTTGAGACAGAAAATTCTGTTGAAAGCTTCTTCGTGCTGGATGGTTTGGTTTAAAACTTATTGATTCATTCTTAAATTGCGGAGGCTTAAACCATCTCTTCCTCTGCTCAAACTTTTCCTTTGTTCTTTTCCTTCCACATCTTGCTGAATTCTGGTTTCTTATTTCTTTTCTCATAATAGTACTTACCTTTTCTTATTGTATCATCAAGAGTTTTAGGCTCATCAAACTCAATCATGTCTTTGTATGATTCAGGAAATCCACTAAGGAAATGTTGAATCTTTACTTTTTCATCTTTCATATATGAAGCATACCTTAGTAGTTCGAGGAATTTGCTTACATAGTCATCCATAGTCATCTGACCCAATTTCATTTCATGAAATTCCTTGATTTTTCCATCATAATACCTCTCTGATAAATGATTTTGACGGAAGTACTTTTTAAATAGTTTCCAAGTTGTTTTATTTTCACTAAGGTTCTTTACATTCTTGATATACTCCCACCAAATATATGCTTTGTCATTTAGGTTGTAAATAACCACTCTAGATTTCATGTTGTTGGAGTAATCATGCACCTGAAAATAATTTCTCATACCAAGAAGCCATGTCTCAACCTCCTCACCAAACATCACCTCACCATTAAAGGTAGGTGGTTTTATCTTTTGGAACTCCCCCTGTAAGTAGTATTTGGAAATTTTCTTCTTCTTCTTGTTCCTAGAAGAAGGTTTGGACCCATTACTGATGGATTCATCAGACGTAGCTGTATTCCGAATTGAAGAATCTGCTATTGTATCACTATCATCATTGGAGGTCTAATTTTTTTTGCTAAGTGACATCTTCCTTGAAGGACTTTTACCCACATTACTTGATATCTGACCTTGTTGCATGTTCTTCTAAATTTCAGTAAGGCTTTGTAATAGAACGAAATTCAATTCCATTTATTCTTCTTTGGATTTGATAAGTTTCTCATTATTTTATTTCAAACTTCTCATAGTCTCTACCATGTCTGGAGGATTCTCTTTCCTCTCATGAGTTTGAGTGTCTGGGATGTGTGGTGCATATTCCATGATGTGTGTACCATGTATTTTTCTTTCTCTATGAAAAAACATGTTAGATATCAAAACAATAATGTTATCCATCAAAGGTATTAGAGTTGTAGGTTCAGTATACATCTCCCATCTTCTTTTTGTTGACGATATCTCGTATTTTAATCAAGGTTCCTTAAGGGAATTGAAGAATTATAAAACTCTTTTGGATCCATTATGTGGAGCAATAGGAATGAAAGTTAAAGTAAGTAAATATTGTATGCATTTTAATGGATTGGGGGATGAGATTGAAAGACAAATTTCACAAGTATTTTCCTTGACCTCATGGTCATTGGATCAAGGCTTAAAATATGTGGGATTCCATTTGAAACCCAATGATTAAAATTTTTTAGATTCGATATGGTTATATAAGAATATAGAGGAGGGATTTCATGTTGGTGCAAAATATGGTGGTCCAGAGGAGGTCGACTAGTTTTTGTTAAGACAATGTTGAAAAGTATTCCAATGTATCGGACATCCATAGCCCACATCCCAAAAGGTATTCTAGAAAAAATAAGGAAAAAATGATTTATTTTTATTTGGACATGAATGAGGGAAAATGAAGGTATTCCTCTGGTCAAATGGTCTAAATTATAAAACCAAAAAGAGGTGGGGAGTTGGGGTTTTAAAATATAAATGTTTTTAGTTAGGCCTTCGTAGATAAAATATTATGGAGGCTCTTTTTCAATGAAGTGTTATGGGAAAAAGTAATGAAGGAAAACACACAGGAGATAGTCCAGTTGAGGATTGGATAAGATTGGAAACAAACTCAATTAAGGGTGCTACAATTGTATGGAAAGGGTTGGTCAAGGATTTCCCACTCATTTGTGACTAGGTTCCTAGGAAGAATGGAATATGTGA
Organism: Picea sitchensis; assembly: GCA_010110895.2. Lineage (NCBI taxonomy): Eukaryota > Viridiplantae > Streptophyta > Pinopsida > Pinales > Pinaceae > Picea > Picea sitchensis. Next base: position 145,585 of record SNQJ01S0037149.1, on the reverse strand, counting down.
TAAGTAAACATTGGGAGAAGACCCTTGGATAGGTTGCAATGGAAACTTCAGATTCTCTCGTCCTTTGTTAGAAGAACTTGATGCAAATGTATTGACAAGGCTTCATGATGTCACTAATTCAATGTGGCTTGGAGAATGGTTTCAAGAATGGAGCTCTACTAAGGATTTGAACTTACAAGGAAACTCAACAACAAAATGGTCTCATTACATCACTCTAATAAAACATAATTCAATTGTGTTACAAGATTAGGAGGATGAACTTAAATGGCCAAAAAATAAACGTTCTCGGACTCTTTCAACAAAATTAGTGTATGAAGCCAAGATGGAAGTAGGATTTATGGATGAAAGGGTTTGGTGGTGGAGGTTTATTTGGAAGTTGAAATGCGCTTTAAAAACAATATTTTTCTTGTGGCTAGCCTTATCTGATAAAATCCTTTCCTGGTACAATGGCCCAAAAAGAAACTAGAAATATCTAGGTGGATGTGTCTTGTGCAAAGAGGATAGTGAAACATTTGACCATATTTGTTTCCCTATCCTTTCTCAAGATCTGTTTGGAAAGAAATCCTATAGCTAGTAAATAGAATATACTCCTGGGATAAAGGGTCTCTACTAGAATGCTTTGAAAGTTGGATCTTAGATAAAACTATCATCTGTTATGTCTTATGGGGTATGTGGTTGTTTATAAATAAAATGATTTGTCAAGATAAATATTTGTCAATAGGTCAGGTAGCCCATTATATAAGACTATCTTATAGAGAGCAATAGAAGGCCCCTATTGAAAAAATTGTCAAGATTTTAAAGAAGCCAATGATTGATTTTTCATTAGCCCATAGTTTCTTTGATGGTGCCAATCAAGGAACTCCAAGTAAGTGTGGGGCTAGGGTGATCCTTCACTTGTCTTCTCTTCATTTTCACATTGAAATATGGATATGGGCTTAGGTCCAATAACATAGATGTGTTTTTCTCTTTGTATATCTTGATAAAAACAATTGAAGATAAAGGTATACAAAATTTGCAAGTGTTGGGTGACTATAAATTGTCGATGGATTGGGAAAATAATAAGTGTCAAATCACTAATATGGCTTTGGG
>SNQJ01S0037149.1:118366-129024 GCA_010110895.2 Picea sitchensis | reverse complement strand
CTTTCCACAGCGCATAGCCTGCGAAAAAACGCTCCTTAGCTGCGGAAAGCGCCACTTTCAACAACTAACGGGTAAAAAATTCCGCCTTCCGCGCTGTTGAAAGCGGACAGATTTTCAAAATTGAATTTATCGGTCATAAAAAATCCATTTTTCACATATGAATAGTCGATCGACATTTAGGGAATCTCAGATTTCCAATGGTGTTGTCAGGTATTAATTTGGAGCTTAGGAAGGGATAGAAAAGTTCCCTGCAAGTTTAAGTATCATTTTTCCATTTGCAACTCAAAACCATAAACGATCATCCACCGTAAAACCCAACCAAAATGATGGTGCTATTTTGGGAGTTAACAGCCTCTATGTAACTTCCATGACTCTATTTTGGATGGAAGTAATCTACTATTGGACTACGTGTTTCTCCTGCAATCTCTTCATTTTCTCAACAGCAGTGAGTATCTTCATCTACGCTTGCATGGTGGATGCCTGCTGCTTCGCCTCCTATAGCTGTGCTTCCAGTTTCCTCAGCTCTGGATATTCTGTGAGGCATTCATAGGTCTGCGCACTTTGGTTGCTCAATTTCTTACATTCTAAGGTGAGGGTCCTAATCCTTCCAACTGCACTCTTGGTGATTTCTTCCCTCTGATTGCGTACTTCTTGTGGAGTGCTCGACACTGCTTGTATCTCTAGCTCTGTTACTCTTGCTTGAAGCTGCTGAATGGCCTTAGCAAGCTTCCCCACTTGAATATTGGCTGACTCTTCTTCCTCCTGTGCCAAGTCTAACACAGAGTGAAGTGCTTTAGTCACTTCATCTTTGACCACAATCTTCTCTGCGAGCAGTTGGTCTTTTTCTTTTTGCATCTTCGCATTGTCCTCCTCATACATCGCCTGAATTTCATCTTTCTCCTTTTGTGCAACTCGAAGTTTCTCTAAGACCTCCTTCTTTTCTTGCTTCAAGTCTTCTGCAGCCTGCTCCTTTTCTTCTCGGACTCTCTAAAGTCGAGCCTCTGTTGCATCTTCTAGCCTTTGTAATTGGGTGGTCTAATCCCCTAATTCTGCAGTCTTCGATGAAGAAGGCATAATAGGTACTGCGCGACTCGAATATACAGCTTGTTGTATCTCCTTCATCTCCTTCTTGATTCTTTCATACATAGTCTTTTGCTTTGCTCCATGTCTATCCTCTGAAGTGTCCTCCACAGCTGCGATGATGAGATCGACATCATCCACTATGAGCACATTCTTCGACTAGGGTTTATTGACACGTGTCTTCTTTCTTGATGAGGGTTTCTGCGGAGAAACCTTCCTCTTCTTTGATGTTTCAGCCTCGGTAGGGGGATATTTCAGTGGTGTAACTTCACCTTTTCCTTTCTTTTCTCCTTCTTCTCCTCCTTCTTCTTGGTTCACTTAGTCTCTTCCTCCTCCTATGGGTGAGTCAGGTCTACTTTCCTCCGAGGCGTTGTTCTCCTCATCAGTTTATTTGTTCTGCACTTCCTCCTTTTTCTTCTTTTTCTTCGCACTAGTATGTCCATCATGCTCGGCCTAGGTGACCAAGGGACTTTTGATGATGTCGGGGTCAAAGAGTTCTGCATCTTCCACTAGTATAAGGAACTCTACTAGCCATTCTTTGGTGATATCCTCCATATCTTCATCGGTCATCTTATAATAGGACTGCAACTCCTCCTTACTCTCATCCATGGACGCAGTGATGTAGATAAAGCGTCGATCTACATGGAACTTCACCAGTGGTATGTACTGGTGCAGTGTGTTCGGTGTCATTTGGGTAAATTCCTCAATAGCATGCTTTAGCTACTGGTAGTAGGCATGGAAGACAACGTTCGACTACCACTACTTCGACATGTCATTCATATACCACAAGGTGGAGAGCCTTGCGGCCAACGTCTCTGATGGCTCAACATGTAGAAATGTCGCTCCTTCTAGCATCTGCCAAGAGACAAATATGATCAATACTAGTAACCAACTGAAATGGAATTCATAGCCCTGATCCCGTGCTTCACGAAATTCCTTCTCGAGCTTGTTGATGAGGTAACTCGCCCAGGTCATTTGCATTCCCTCCATGCACTTTCCTGGGAGGTCTACTATGAATCCTATGACTTGTGTGGGATGGTTTTTTCTGACGGGCTTGCCAGCTATAAGCTAACAATATAGGTGCACTATGCCATCCTGGATGGAGGCTACCTTGTAGCCTCGCTTTCCCTTTTCTACATTTCCATAATCCTCCTTTATGCGTTGTTCCAGAGAGAGATTTGAAGTCTTCCCTGGGTAGAACTACTGAGGGTCTGGTCCCTACATTCTTAGTCCTGTGATCAAGTGGATCAGCGTCAGATGCACCTGTCGAGCCATAAATTTCCTCTGTGATAGCATGACAGGAGGATTTTAACATAGGCGTTATCTTCCTGATGTCGGCCAAAGTGAGGGATCTTCATCACATTCAGTATCGTTGATTGTGCGATATCCTTAATCCATGGCTGGGATACTGTGCACGACTTCTTCCCAGTTGTCTTCATCAAATACCGATGTGGCGGGAGCATAGTGTAGTTCTTCTTGTATCCGAGGTTAAAGTCGTTATTCTTCAAGGCTGGGATGTGTCCTAACTGAGGTCCAACTATGCATATCCCCTTAGGGATGTACGCAGTGATCATACTCGAATTCATGTGGGATACTGTCACGATTAACCGCACCAGCCAAAGGTGGTATGTACTCCGACAATACTAAAAGGATCTGCTTTGTGTTATCCAGATCATCACGCTGCTTGCTTCGCTTCTCAGTAGTATGACTAGAACAACATCTAGTTGAAGGGGATGCTTGCAATCCTCCAGTTGACGACGCTTGTATTCCTACAAACATAACTCTCTCAATCATGAGCTCCACAAGAATTTCCTCCACAGACTTCTCTAACGTGCTATGTTCGCCCGACATTCACACTTGTAACCAAATAAAGTGGTTAGGTGAACGAACAAGTGAGTTAATCAGACGGATGGTGAGGTCTATAAATCACAATGTGATACAATGGGTTCTCTATTAGCTCATATAATCACGGGTGGAAAAAAGTGGTCCTAGCACAGCGTCAGATGCGTTAAATAAGAAAGCGTCATAATGGATTCCTCCAATGGGCAGGAATGCGTCCATCAATGTGAATCAGTCCATTATGGCATGGTCTCAATGGTCCATTCACTCATAACTGTGTTTTCTATCCATTCCAGGAACTTATTCTAACAGTCGGGGCGCCTCCAACGGTCATATAGCTTCGCCGTGGCGAAGTCCCATTCTGCGTGGTTCTGTTATTCTGGCGAGGTTTAGGTTCTGCAAATCTGCCTCCTGTGAAGTCTTCTCTGAAACTTCCTTTAGTTTTTATAACTTGGATTTCTTCTTACTGAGCTTTCTTGCCTTCTTTCCTGTGATCCGAGTCTCTGGATTCCTCTTTCCATTCTTATTCTTATCTTCTCTTAACATAGTGACTTCACATTGATGACGTGCTCTCAAAGGGTTCAAAGTTAATACCTCTTTGCTTACTAGGTCCTGGGTGGACATACTTTCTTCTTGCATGGATAGGTCCTTCAAACCTTTTTTCACTCTTTCAACCTCGACAGCTAATTCTCTTTCCTTTTGCTGCTTCGACTCAACTTCTCGGTCTTTTATCAGTCGATCTATTCTTCTAGCTATGAGATCCCTTAGTTCTTGCTTTTTCTTTTTTATAGCTTCCTCCTTTGCTTTCCTTCTGATCCGATCCTTCTCAATCCAAGTCTTTCCTAACAAAAGTGGAAAAGGGGCATTGTTCTCAACAAACTTAATGACTTAAAATTCTTCTTCAATCGATGTTTCATGAGCAATCATAGGTACATAAGTAGCTCTTCCACATAGGGTTATCATATTTCCTTTAAACAAGCCTATCCTTCCCAATGAAGGTACCATAGCAGGCTTTCCCAAAATTTCCCAAGTTCTTTCTGGTATAATGTTCACATGTGTTTCCTCATCCAATACACAGTCTATGTCGAAGTCTTCTATTCTTATAACTATGCGCTGGTTTTCTTTCAGGATCTCTGGTAAACTGATGTCTCTGTGATCATCCATTACTTCTTTTAACTGTATTAACATAGTCTCTGACTCTTTTTCTATATGATTCTTTAATATATCCTTCGTCTCTTGACCTTCTTGGTAGTTTTCTTGTCTCATGTTCATCTTTTCAACTTTAGAAATCATCCTTGGGAAATCCTCAACCTCATGACCAATAGCTTTGCAACAAAGACAAATAGGACCTATACCAAGGAATTCCTTAGCAAGATGTCCTGGTCTTCTAGAATTATAACATAGTGTTAATCCTCTCTTTCTTTTAAACGATCCCCAACCTCTCCTATACTGTGCACTGGGATCACAGTGCTAGACCTGCAATCTGCAAAAATTCTTTCTAGGTTCCTGCATCCACTTATTAGTCCAAAAATTCTTTCTATGCATAGGAATAACATATCTTTCTTTATTTCTATCAAACTTATTCAGATGAACTCTTTATTCTAAATGTGCCCTAGCTTTCAGACTAGGACAAAATCTATCAAACATACCTAGATTCATACTTTCAAAATAAAAAATTTCACTTAGCTTACCCTTACCAGAGCACAAAGCTTTAAGATCTTACCTCTTTTCTTCAGATCAGGTTTCTTTCTAAGCACAGAGCTTCGCAAGTCAAGTAGAATATTGCGCACTACAACAACAGATCTACACACAAATATTTCTCTTTTTTTCAATTCCCAACAATCACAGTTTTAGGTCTCGGCAACAGAACCATTTGTTGGCACAGGGGCAGACCCAGGGTTCAAAGCTTCAACAACGCACCAACAAAACCCTAACTACTGGCCCTTTCAGAAACACCTGTGAAGTTGATGAAGTCTCACCTGAGGTAGACACAGGGGGGGGTTGCAAGACTCAAGTGTCTACAACTAGGTTGGGACACAGATCTATGATTACAACACTTAGCATAGCACTTAGAAAATGATATGCATTAGTTCTTGAATCTTATTCACGTCGCAGATTAAACCCTCATTACATATCAATGCAGTAACAATACATATCAAGTAATTTCAATCACTTAGCACATAGCATTAGTTCAGATCTGACATTCAAATACCATTAAGCACTAAGAAACAACATCAGATCCATTCATCATAAAATATAATAACAACACTAAGCAGATAAACACATAAACAACATCGTATAAAGCACCTCAAAACACAGGATATACGTGGTTCACCCCAGTGTGGGGCTACGCCCACCAACTTCTTCTTCTTTATTAGTCTTAAGTCTTCTTGCATTCATCTGCTCCTGTGCACAGAGCCACAGAGCCCAACTCCACAGAGGATAGGAGATCTACACGCTACGCACCAGATCCTCCTTCCCAAAATCAAGTCAAGGCACATAGCCTTATCTCACACAGCCAGATCGCACAAAGCCACTTACAATCTCTTACATTGAGCCAACATTATCTCTTACACTGAGCCAACATTAACACTTACAACCTATTGTGCACATAGCTAACACACACACCCACACACACACCTCTTACATCACTTAGCTACTTATTTATACATTTACAAAAGGCCTAATCATGGGTAAACCCATGGGTCGACATCCCTTAACCCATTACATAAACCCTAGTAAACCCTTTGCTCGGTCCACAAGCCCACAAAACAAGTAAGATCCCGCGATCTCAGCTTCTCCTGGGCACTCCATCTTCGACCAGCCCATCGAAGTCCCAAAAGTGGTCAAACATGACCAATGTTTCCTCAAAAATTGGTCAAGGGCCAACATGAACGTACCAGTTGGGGATTACCCCCAACGAAGAATGTCATTTTCTTCACTGATTCGAATATTCCTCTTTCCCATTGTTTCTTGCCGAGGTTGCATTTCAAAGTTTTTTGGAAGGTTGAGATCGTGTGCAAGCATTTTCCAACTATGATAGGGGGAATGACATGTGTTGTTAAGCTAGAGATATGCAACTTTGAGGTGCCTCAAATCTAGTAGTTGGTTTTGGTAGAGGAGGAGGTTTTCCAGTGTTTGCAAGGGAGATTGTTGTTGCCAAGGGTTTGTCCAAAATTGGGTTGATTGACCATTTCGAACTTCCCAAAAAGCATGCTTTTGAATGAGTGGGTGATTACTCCAGGCTGTATTCAATCCTTATGAGTTGTTCTTTCTGTAGATGGGGAGTATATGTTTTCCTCCATAGTCACGCCCAGAGTTCTTCTGGGTACTTTAACCAGTACCACCATATTTTGGCTCCCATAACATTGTTGAGCTTTCATAGGTCACGGAGTCCCAATCCTCCCAGAGATGTAGGTTTGCAGATTTTATCCCAACCTACTAGGGCCCATTTTCTCCCCTGTTTATGACCATGCTAGAGGAAATTATGTTGAAGGTTTCTTATGCTCTTGATGACCGTTTGTTGTGTTGCGAGAGCTAAGAACATATAGGCTAGAAGAACTTAAAGCACCGCTTTTAGGAGGATGAGTCTGGAAAGGAGGTTTAGGGATCTGAAGGTCCAAGAACTGAGGTGATTGGAGATTGAGAGGAGAAGGGAGTTCCAGGAAATATTCCGAGCAACTGAGTCTCTTAGGGGTAATCCTAGATAATTGGATGGAAGGGAACTGTGTGGGATACCTAGAAGGCGAGAGATGTGCTTCTGAATAGCTAGGGGAGTGTTAGAAAGGAAAAGTTGAGACTTATATAGATTGAAAGTTGTACCAGAGGCCTCAATGAATTCTGAGAGGATGGTTTCGAGTTGTATGAATACCTTGGATGTGGGGGTGTTCAGAAGCATAGTATCATCTACAAATTAGCTATGTGAGCCTACTGGATGGAGACCATAGATTGGGAGTCCTTGTAGTGTACCATTGGAGACTGAGGCTGATAAGTAGCATCCTAATCCTTCTGCCATAATGAAAAAGAGGAAAGGGGAGAGTGGGTCCCCTTGGTGGATTCCACGAGAAGGAGAAAAAGGCCTCGATGGGACACCATTTACTAGTATGGAGAGGAAAGAAGAAGAGGTGAGTTTCATGATCCACGCTATCCAATATTCACTAAAACTAAATGTTGTGAGAAGAGAATGCATGTATTTCCAACCAAGTTTATCAAAAGCCTTAGAAATATCAAGTTTTATAAGCATACCTAGAGTGTGTGTGGACTTGAGTGAGTGAATCACTTCATGAACCAAGATGACACTATCCATGATGTGCCTCCCTTCTACATAACCTGATTATTCCTTTGAAATAATGAAAGGAAGGATGGGTTTGATCCCGAGGACGATTACCTTTGTGATTATTTTGTAAATAACATTGTAGAGCGCTATCATACGAAATTGCTTTGGGTTGGTGACGTGCTCCTCTTTTGGTATCAGGGTGAGGAAAGGAGCATTGAGGGATGAGAGCACCTGTCTAGAAGTTCTAGATTCCTCCAAAAGTTTCCAGACTTCTTCTCTGATCATCAACGAGAAGTGGTGGAAAAAGTTGGTAGTGAAACCATCCGGCCCCGGGGATTTACCAGGGGGAATTTCCTTGATAGCCTGATCAAATCTCTCCTGCGAGATCGGTCTCATTAAGGCACTGTTCTATTCTGCAGTGATAAGGGATGGAATATGTTGTGTTACCTTACGGATGATAGGCATTCTGTCAATTGGGGGTTTTAAGAGTAGCTCTTTATAATAGGTAACTAACTCCTGTTCAATGTTAGTGTGATCTAGAAGTGTGTTTCCCTGTGAGTCCTCCAGTTTTGTAATGTGGTTGATGTAGAGTCTGTGTATCATGGAGCAGTGGAAAAATTTGGTATTTTTAACCCTTCTTTTAACCATTGCACTCGTGATTTTTTCTTCCAAAGGATTTATTGTTTTAAGGAATACTTGAGTCCAAAGGGATAATGGTTTGAATAGGTGGCAAGAATTGCCTAAAAAAAAAGAAAAAAAAAAGAAATGGGCTTATGAAGCCTGTGTTAATTAAAAGTGTTGATTAAATGAAGGATCTGGGATTGGGAGTAAAATCCTTCATGTCAAGAGGCATTATAGAAGTAGGTAATATCAACCTACTTGACTTGTCATAAATGAAAAACTTCCTACTGGGGTAATCCCTCTTTGTAAAATAAAAAAGAAGTCATGAGGAGTGAAAATGAACCTCATGGAAGAAGTGAAGTGACATGAGCAAGTTCAAAAGATCATGGTTGTGCTAAAGAAGTGTAAAACCCTATTAACTAAGGGTAGGTATATGCATGAAAATGCAAGAGGTAAGTAAGTGGAACCTGTATGCACTGCAAACATGGCTACAATGCTTGGTGCATGAAGATATGTTGAAATTCATATCACAAAGATAGAGCATGCATATAACATGCATATATACTTATTATAGTATGTCACTGGATGCAAAATATGGTGATTTCATAGATAATATGTTTAGTGATGATCTGACTATGACAACATAAGTAAAAGGTTGATGATGTTGAGTACATAGTGCCTTATGAGGTTAAGGTAGAAGGATTAATGAAATGTTGATCCTGAATGTAGTAAAGTGTTGGGGAATTTCTAGATGACCAATGGGTCAAGTTGACATCCAAAGGTGGATGGTATCCATATAAGGTATGTCTTGGTATACTTAAATCATAGTGAGGGGGAATCTAGAAAAGGATTCCCTTGACCGAAGGTATGTTGATCAAGACTAGTTGGAAGCTAGATTGGTTGTTTTGTTACCTTGGGCATGGTTAAAATTTCCCATAATGTATTTATGAGTTGGGAAATGATTTTATAGAAGTTGAGGCAAGAGTGTTTTCTTGCTAGTTGTTATCATGTAGAAAGGGAAACCTAGTTATGAGTATGTCTGTTAAACTTTCCATGTGGATATCATTATCCCCTATCCTAGGGATAACTAAGGAGATTATGTCTCGAGGCCCATAGGTCCTAGACATGGAGTACCGAGAGCCAGACGACTTGATCTTGGCCTCAGAGGGCCCATATTTTCTTTAGTGCATCCCATCTATCGGCAACAACAAAATCCATCCCACTAGCTTGGTCCTGAAGTAACAGTGGGTCTTGCTCCATGAGGTAATGAGTCTGGGTATCATGTTATGTGTCACTCTGATTTTAAAATCATTTGAATATGTTGCACTTAACTGTCCTTCATTTCATAAATTTTTCTTAGAAATTATGCTCTTTAACTTGTTCATACCTGGGGGGTCACAAAATGCCCTAGTAAGCTAGTTCCCTTTAGGATGAGTTGCCACTGGGTGGGTCTATGAAAGGTCATCATCCATTCCTTCCGTACTTACCATTTTTCATCATTATCCCTCTCATCTTCCCCTATCTTGGTTTGGGAATTGGGTTTGCCACACTAGGAAGGGTTGTACCTTGCCTTGTGGGATGAAGGGGCTAGGAAATAATGGCATCCATGATAATGTGCAACTCTCCCTCTACAAAGGCACCCACGGGAAAGACCTACATTTCCCTGTTATCATTGCACCCTCTACCCAAACACTTCCCCTACACCATTTCACACACTTACATGACCTAGATTATCTTTCACCTGAGAAACACCCAAAACTTGAGGAGGATTAGCCCAATAGGACATCTTGAGACCCTCTCCAAACATGAATTTTTAAACTGCATAACGTCTTTGAGCATTTGTCTAGGTAAAGGGAGGTTTGATGCACATGTTTGGGTAATTTGATTATTGGATGTGATTGACATTGTTATGATCCATGTGACTTATGAGACCATGGAGGGCATACTTATTGTTGTTGCAGGACCATGCCCGATGGATAGGTACATATGGGGAGATGATTAGCTCAAACCTCCATGGGGCTAAAAGTCCACAGATGGGTGGTGTGACCCCAACCAGGGGAAGAGAGATGTCAGAGACTTGCACCTAGAAAAAGGAAGTACATTTCACCAGAGACACTTTGGCAGACCTAGACCTAGGGGGATCTTGCTCGTCCACCTGGATGTTGACCTTGGGAGGCCCATGATGTCACCATTGTGACCCTAGACATCACCCAACATCAAGATTGGCATTATGGAGGTAGTTGTGTGCTAATTGGCATGTGTGGCATCACCTAGGGCCTTGGAAGGCCTAACATTTTACAGATGAGGCTCAACGTTTCACCCAGGAGGCTCAATGTCACCATAGAACGGAATGATTTCACCTCTAAAGATTATTTTAGGGTTTAATTATTTTAATTTGTGTAAAAACTAGATTTTTCATGTAATTTGGCCATGTTTTCCTTTTGATGACCCAAAATTAATTAAAGGTCATAATTATTTTATAAATAGAGAGATAAAACTCTCATGTTGGCATGACTCATTCATCACACAAGTGGTGGTCTAAAATTCGTCCCTCTTTAAGGTTTATTGGTTGAAATATAGTGGTGTGCACTTCTTGGAGGAGGCATTTCTTGGAGTATTTTGGAAAATTTTCATGTGGAGGATCTTCAACTAGGGTTTTTTCTTGATTATTCTTGGTGAAGTAAGTGGAAAATATGCATTTCTTTATTGTGAATGAATTCTTATGGTTAATTTTACTTGTTTCATGCTAATATTATGAAATTGCTTGCTTGAAACCCTAGGAGAAAGACATATGTTACTATATTTTTCTCTAGTCTTCCACTTGTTAAAATTTCTTGAAAGG
>SNQJ01S0037149.1:93651-118356 GCA_010110895.2 Picea sitchensis | reverse complement strand
ATATATATATATTCCTCTTGGGATCTTCTTGCTCTTTTCCTTGAGTAGTCTTGGTAAATCTCACCCTAATCTTTTGGATACATCAACGTGCTCCAATATCAAAATTTTTGTTCATGATGAGTCATGAACCTGTGCATTCTACACATTACCATTAAGTTATCAGAATGATCAACATTCATTTGTCAGTCTTCCATTCATGCATTATGTTTTAAAATGTAATCCAATATATATATATATATATAGGCTTGCATCCCACTGCTCAATTCTCAGCAGTCATTAAGGTTGTGACTCTATTCTCCGGGAAGAGTCTTTACACAGTTCCTCCATAGGGAACTCCTTCAACATGAAAATTCCTTATTGCATATCTATCACTTTCTTTGATGGCTTCAACCTTGAGTCAACTTTAGCTTTATCATTTCAGTTTTTACCAAATATTCCATATAGAATGTAAACATGCATCTTTGTTATGCATCCAGATTATTTATCTACACATGTTCCTTATTTTGTTAACTTACATCCATGATGCACTTAACCCCATGCATAATCATGTTGCCTTTTATCATGACAACATAGTTCCCTTGCTCATTTACTCTTACACTATACATGTGCATCACTTACACATTTGATATCATTCATTCATATATATTTGGTCTTAATATCAGTCTTCATATCAAACAATATTATAATACATTAAATCCATGTACTCAAGCATATACAAACATAGCTAAACATTCATCATGCAAGCTCATTTCTTGCACCTTTTCCATATCATTCATACACATGGACATATCATACTTCCAGGTCCTTCTCCCAAGGATCTTACTTCCAATTTCATGACAAGTCTCATTGAGATACTCAACATTGAGCATCCCTTTTTGTTGAGAGCTTGCAGTCATTCACATGATATCTATTATCACACAATTTGTACTTTCCCAAAAGCCCAAGGTAAGTGGATACAGAATTGGTGTAACTAGGAGTAACCTATCATTGTCACCTTAATATGAAATCCCTTTATATTTAGGAGTATGCCAATACAGCCCCAGGGGAGACGTCCCCAGTGACCTGGGGTTTTGAGAAGGATAATTCAAGTAATCACAAGGAAATCCTTCCCCTCCCAGAGATCACTCAAATCAAAGGTTTCTTTATGTCTTGTCGAGATGAAGCAAATAGATAATATTGTGTACCTACCCAGAACAAGACAACAAGGCAAAAAGGGGCACTTTCCAAGTACCAAAATGATTGTTAGTGCTTCATAAGATAATTAACCTTCAAAAAGTAGCTAGCTGATATGAATTTGCAGCAATGCAACAATTTATAACAACAATTAATATTTTATAACAACCACGAGAATTATGCCTTGAAAGTGCTTGAAAACAACAAGAAGAAATAGCTCTAACCTAGTTGAATGATAAAATCTTGTCACAAACAAGTTTGGTAATGTCTAGCTAGTAAAATAGGTCACTTTTGTAGAGAATTTGCTGTAGTTAGATGGCTGTAGCAATATTTTACAACAACAACGAATTCTAGTTGTCAAAAGTGCAAGAAAACACCATACAAAGTTAGCACTTACCGAGCAGATTGACTAGCAATTATCACAATTGAGTTTTGAATGAGTTAAGCGCAAGTTATGTAGGAAAATGTATCCAATCAATGTATGTTTGTATGGCTGAAGCAATGTTTTGCAACAAAAACAAGTTAGCTAAGGAGTTAGTCTAGTTTAGGGCTAGCAAATGTTAGTAAAAGCTTCACGTATAAAGGTTTGAGTGTTTGTTTGATCAATCAACACTTGTAAATGGTAGACTGGTGCCTTTCTAGGGTAATGGAATCAATAATGGAAGCAACAAGTCTTAGATGAAAAATGGCAATGATAATGTTATGTCAAAGGGATGGAAAGGATGAGAAAGGTGTCGGTATCCCAAGGCCTCAAAAATCCAATTCCTAGAGATAATTGATAGAAAATAACAAAGGTTAGGCCCCAACGATCTCTCATTTCCTTGAACAAATTGTAATAAAATATGCAATGGGAAATGACGCAGGGTTACTAGAGTGATACAATGGTAGGGCTCTATAATCTACTTCAATATAGGTGCCTTTCAAGAAATTTTAACAAGTGGAAGACTAGAGAAAAATATAGTAACATATGTCTTTCTCCTAGGGTTTCAAGCAAGCAATTTCATAATATTAGCATGAAACAAGTAAAATTAACCATAAGAATTCATTCACAATAAAGAATTCATATTTTCCACTTACTTCACCAAGAATAATCAAGCAAAAACCCTAGTTGAGGATCCTCCATATGAAAAATTTCCAAAATACACCAAGAAATGACTCCTCCAAGAAGTGCGCACCACTAGATTTCAACCAATAAACCTTAAAGAGGGACGAATTTCAGACCACCAATTGTGTGATGAATGAATCATGCCAACATGAGAGTTTTATCTCTGTATTTATACAATAATTATGACCTTTAATTAATTTTAGGTCATCAAAAGGACAACATGGCCAAATTACATGAAAAATCTAGTTTTTACACAAATTAAAATAATTAAACCCTAAAATAATATTTAGAGGTGACATAATTCCCTTCTATGGTGACATTGAGCCTCCTGGGTGAAACGTTGAGCCTCATATGCAAAATTTTAAGCCTTCCAAGGCCCTAGATGATGCCACACATGCCAATTATCACACAACTACCTCCATAATGCCAATATTGATGTTGGGTGACATCTAGGGTCACAATGGTGACATCATGGGCCTCCCAAGGCCAACGTCCAGGTGGACGTGCAAGATTTCGCTAGGTCTACGTCTGCCAAAGTGTCTCTGGTGAAACGTCCTTCCTTTTTCTAGGTGTAAGTCTCTGACATCTCTCTTCCCCTGGTTGGGGTCACACCACCCATTTGTGGACTTTCAGCCCCATGGAGGTTTGAGCTAATCATCTCCCCATATGTACCTGTCCATTGGGCATGGTCCTGCAACAAAAATAAGTATGCCCTCCATGGGCTCATAAGTCACAGGGATCATATCGATGTCAATCACATCCAATAATCAAATTACCCAAACATGTGCATCAAACCTCCCTTTACCCAGAAAAATGCTCAAAGACGTTATGCAGTTTAAAAATTCAGGTTTGGAGAGGGTCTTGGGATGTCCTATTGGGCTAATCCTCCTCAAGTTTTGGGTGTTTCTCAGGTGAGAGATAATCTAGGTCATGTAAGTGTGTGAAATGGTGTAGGGGAAGTGTTTGGGTAGAAGGTAAAATGATAACCGAGAAATGCAGGTCTTGCCCATGGGTGCCTTTGTAGAGGGAGAGTTGCACCTTATCATGGATGCCATTATTTCCTAGCCCATCAATGTCTTTTATTCTTATTCTTATTTATTTTTCTTTTCAAGGGAAAATCTAGGGTACATTGTCCTAGCATGGTGACCAGAGGTCATAGTGTTACCCACAAGCACTTCACATAAATGAGAAGGTTGGATCGTGATGAGACCCCCTTTCTCTTGGTTATGCCACCAAGATCCACTACCCTGGTTTGGTGACCAGAGAGATGGTAGTGTCATACCACTACATTCCCATGGACCTAATAGGTCGACTCATGATGAGACCTCCCATCCACCAACTAGACCTTGAGTTTTATTTTATCTTACGGGTCCCCTTTTCTTACTGAGAAGCCTTTTATTGCTTTCTCGAGGATCCCTGGGAGAAGCATATCAAGGGTTTAATTTTAGATTTTAACTCTTTCCAACTACTTTTACCCTTTGGGCCTTTAGCTCCTTCATCCCACAAGGCAAGGCACAACCCTTCCTAGTGTGGCAAACCCAATTCCCAAGCCAAGGTAGGGGAAGATGAGAGGGATAATGATGAAAAATGGTAAGTACAAAAGGAATGGATGATGACCTTTCATAGACCCAGCCAGTGGAAACTCATGCTAAAGGGAACTAGCTTGCTAGGGCATTTTGTGACCCCCCCAGGTATGAACAATTTAAAGAGCATAATTTCTAAGAAAACGTTATGAAATGAAGGAGAGTTAAGTGCAACATATTCAAATGATTTTAAAATCAGAGTGACACATAACATGATACCCAGACTCATTACCTCATGGAGCAAGACCCACTGTTACTTTAGGACCAAGCTGGTGGGATGGATTGTGTTGTTGCTGATAGATGGGATGCACTAAATAAAATATGGGCCCTCTGAGGCCAAGATCAAGTCGTTTGGTTCTCGGTACTCCATGTCTAGGACCTATGGGCCTCAAGACATAATCTCCTTAGTTATCCCTAGGATAGGGGATAACGATATCCACATGGAAAGTTTAAAAGACATAATCATAACTAGGTTTCCCTTTCTACACGATAAAAACTAGCAAGAAAACACTCTTGCCTCAACTGCTATAAAATCATTTCCCAACTCATAAATACATTATGGGAAATTTTAACGATGCCCAAGGTAACAAAACAACCAATCTAGCTTCTAACTAGTCTTGATCAACATACCTTCGGTCAAGGGAATCCTTTTCTAGATCCCCCCTCACTATGATTTAAGTATACCAAGACATACCTTATATGGATACCATCCACCTCTGGATGTCAACTTGACCCATTGGTCATCTAGAAATTCCCCAACACTTCCTTTACTACATTCAGGATCAGCATTTCATTAATCCTTCTACCTTATCCTCATAAGGCACTATGTAGTCAACATCATCAACCTTTTACTTATTTTGTCATAGTCAGATCATCACTAAACATATTATCTATGAAATCACCATATTTTGCATCTGATGACATACTATAATAAGTATATATGCATGTTATATGCATGCTCTATCTTTGTGATATGCATTTCAACATATCTTTGTGCACCAATCATTGTACCCATGTTTGCAATGCAAACAGGTTCCACTTACTTACCTCTTGCATTTTCATGCATATATATACCCTTAGTTATTAGGGATTTACACTTCTTTAGCACAACCATGATATTTTGAACTTGCTCATGTCATTTCACTTCTTACATGAGGTTCATTTTCACTCCTCATGACTTCTTTTTATTTTACAAAGAGGGATTACCCCAGTAGGAAGTTTTTCATTTATGACAAGTCAAGTAGGTTGATCTCACCTACTTCTATAATTCCTCTTGACATGAAGGATTTTACTCCCAATCCCAGATCCTTCATTTAGTCAGCACTTTTAATTAACAGAGGCTTCATAATCCCATTTATTTTTATTTTTTATTTTTTTTAGGAAATTCTTGCCACCTATTCAAACCATTATCCCTATGGACTCAAGTATTCCTTAAAAAAGGAAATCCTTTGGAAGAAAAAATCACTAGTGAAATGGTTAAAAGAAGGGTAAAAAATAACAAATTTTTCCACTGCTCCATGATACAAAAACTCTACATCAACCGCATTACAAAACTGGAGGACTCACAGGGAAACACACTTCTAGATCATGCTAACATTGAAGAGGAATTAGTTACCTATTATAAAGAGCTACTCTCAAAACCCCCAATTGACAGAATTCCTGCCATCCATAAGGTAACACAACATATTCCATACCTTATCACTGCAGAATAGAACAATGCCTTAATGAGACCGATCTGTTAAGAGAAATTTGATCAGGTTATCAAGGAAATTCCCCCTGGTAAAGCCCCGGGGCCGGATGCTTTCACTACCGAATTTTTCCACCACTTCTCGTTGATGATAAGAGAAGAAGTCTGGAAACTTTTGGAGGAATCCAGAACTTTTGGACAGGTGCTCTCATCCCTCAATGCTACTTTCCTCACCCTGATACCAAAAGAGGAGCACATCACCAACCCAAATAAATTTCGGATGATAGCGCTCTGCAATGTTATTTACAAAATAATTACAAAGGTAAGTGCCCTCAGGCTCAAACCCATCCTTCCTTTCATTATTTCAAAGGAACAATCAGGTTATGTAGAAGGGAGGCACATCATGGATAGTGTCATCTTGGTTCATGAAGTGATTCACTCACTCAAGTCCACACGCACTCCAGGTATGCTTATAAAACTTGATGTTTCTAAGGCTTTTGATAAAATTGGTTGGAAATACATGCATTCTCTTCTCACAAAATTTAGTTTTAGTGAATAGTGGATAGCATAGATCATGAAACTCACCTCTTCCACTTTCCTCTCCATACTAGTGAATGGTGTCCCATCGAGGTCTTTTTCTCCTTCTCGTGGAATCCTCCAAGGGGACCCACTCTCCCCTTTCCTCATTTTCATTATGGAAGAAGGATTAGGATGCTACTTATCAGCCTCGGTCTCTAATGGTACACTACAAGGACTCCCAATCTATGGTCTCCATCTAGCAGGCTCACATAGTTAATTTGTAGATGATACTATGCTTCTGAACACCCCCACATCCAAGGTATTCATACAGCTCCAAACCATCCTCTCAGACTTCACTGAGGCCTCTGGTATGACTTTAAATCTATATAAGTCTCAACTTTTCCTTTCTAACACTCCCCTAGCTATTCAGAAGCACATCTCTCGCCTTTTAGGTATCCCACGCAGTTCCCTTCCGTCCAATTATCTAGGATTACCCTTAACAGACTTAGTTGCTCGAAATATTTCTTGGAACTCCCTTCTCCTCTCAATCTCCAATCACATTAGTTCCCGGACCTTCAGATCCCTAAACCTCCTTTCCAGACTCATCCTCCTAAAAGCAGTGCTTTAATTTATTCTGGCCTATATGTTCTCAGCTCTCGCAACACAACAAATGGTTATCAAGAGCATGAGAAACCTTCAATGGAATTTCCTCTAGCATGGTCATAGACAGGGGAGAAAATGGGCCCTAGTAGGTTGGGATAAAATCTGCAAACCTACATCTCTGGGAGGATTGGGCCTCCGTGACCTAGGAAAGCTCGACAATGTTATGGGAGAAAAAATATGGTGGTACTGGTTAAAGTACCCAGAAGAACTCTGGGCGTGACTATGGAGGAAAAAATATACTCCCCAGCTACAGAAAGAACAACTCATAACGATTGAAGAACAGATCCAAGGCTCCAACATCTGGAATACGACCTGGATTAATCACCCACTCATTCAAAAGCATGATTTTTATGAAGTTCGAAATGGTCAATCAACCCAATTCTGGACAGACCCTTGGCAACAACAACCTCCCTTGCAAACACTGGAAAACCTCCTCCTCTACCAAAACCAACTACTAGATTTGAGGCACGTCAAATTTGCAGACCTATAGCTTAACAACACATGTCATCCCCACTATCATAGTTGGAAAATGCTCACACACGATCTCAACCTTCCATAAAACTTTGAAATGAAACCTTGGCAAGAAACAGTGGGAAAGAGGAATATTCAAATCAGTGAAGAAAATGACATTCTTCACTAGGGGTAATCCCCAACTAGTATGTTCATGTTGGCCCTTGACCAATTTTTGAGGAAACATTGGTCATGTTTGACCACTTTTGGGACTTCGATGGGTTGGTCGAAGATGGAGCACCCATGAGAAGCTGAGATCGCGGGATCTCGCTTGTTTTGTGGGCTTATGGACTGAGCAAAGGGCTTACTAGGGTTATGTAATGGGTTAAGGGATGTTGACCCATGGGTTTACCCATGATTAGGCCTTTTGTAAATGTATAAATAAGTATCTAAGTGATGTAAGAGGTGTGTGTGTGGGTGTGGGTGTTAGCTATGTGCACAATAGGTTGTAAGTGTTAATGTTGGCTCAATGTAAGAGATTGTAAGTGGCTTTGTGTGATCTGGTTGTGTGAGGTAAGGATATGTGCCTTGACCTTATTTTGGGAAGGAGGATCTGGTGCATAGTGCATAGCTCTTCTTTCCTCTATGGAGTTGGGCTCTGTGGCTCTGTGCACAGGAGCAAATGAATGCAAGAAGACTTAATACTAATAAAGAAGAAGTTGGTGGATGTAGCCCCACACTGGGGTGAACCACGTATATCCTGTGTTTTGAGGTGCTTTATGCAATGTTGTTTATGTGTTTATCTTATTAGTGATGTTATTATATTATATGATGAATGGATCCGGTGTTGTTTCTTAGTGCTTATTGGTATTTGAATGTCAGATCTGAACTAATGCTATGTGCTAAGTGATTGAAAGTACTTGATATGTATTGTTACTGCGTTGATCTATAATGAGGGTTTAATCTACAATGTGAATAAGATTCAAGAACTAATGCATATCGTTTTCTAAGTGCTCTGCTAAGTGTTGTAATCATAGATCTATGTCCCATCTTGGTTGTAGACACTTGAGTCTTGCAACCCCCCCTTGCCTCTACCTCGGGTGAGACTCCATCTACTTCGCAGGTGTTGCCGAAAGGGTCGGTAGTTAGGGTTTTGTTGGTGCGTTGTTGAAGCTTTGAACCCTTGGTCTGCCCCTGTGCCAACAAATGGTTATGTTGCCGGGACCTGAAACTGTGATTGTTGGGAACTAAAGAAAAGAGAAACTCTGTGCATAGATCTTTTGTTGTAGTGTGCAATATTCTACTTGACTTGTGAAGCTCTGTGCTTAGAAAGAAACCTGATCTGAAGAAAAGAGGTAAGATCTTAAATATTTGTGTTCTGGTAAGGGTAAGATAAGTGAATTTTTTAATTTTGAAAGTATGAATCTAGGTATGTTTGATAGATTTTGTCCTAGTCTGAAAGCTAGGGAACATTTAGAAGAAAGAGTTGATCTGAATAAGTTTGATAGAAATAGAGAAAGATATGTTATTCCTATGCATAGAAAGAATTTTTGGACTAATAAGTGGATGCAGGAACCTAGAAATATTTTTTGCAGATTGCAAGTCTAACACTGTGATCCCAGTGCGTAGTAAAGGAGAGGTTGGGGATCATTTAAAAGAAAGAGAGGATTAACATTGTGTTATAATTGCATAAGACCAGAACATCTTTCTAAGGAATTCCATGGTATAGGTCCTATTTGTATTTTTTGTAAAGCTATTGGTCATGAGGTTGAGGATTGCCCAAGGATGATTTCTAAAGTTGAAAAGATGAACATGAGACAACAAAACTACCAAGAAGGTCAAAAGACTAAGGATATATTAAAGAATCATACAGAAAAAGAGTCAGAGACTATGTTAATACAGTTAAAAGAAGTAATGGATGATCACAGAGACATCAGTTTACTAGAGATCCTGAAAGAAAACCAACGCATAGTTACAAGAATAGAAGACTTCGACATAGATTGTGTATTGGATGAGGAAACACATGTGAACATTATACCAGAAAGAACTTGGGAAATTTTGGAAAAGCCTGCTATGGTATCTTCATTGGGAAGGATAGGTTTGTTTAAAGGAAATATGATAACCCTATGTGGAAGAGCTACTTATGTACCTATGATTGCTCATGAAACATCGACTGAAGAAGAATTTTAAGTCATTAATTTTGTTGAGAACAACGCCCCTTTTCCACTTTTGTTAGGAAAGACTTGGATTGAGAAGGATCAGATTAGAAGGAAAGTAGAGGAGGAAGCTACAAAAAGGAAAAAACAAGAACTAAGGGATATCATAGCTAGAAGAATAGATCGACTGATAAAATATCGAGAAGTTGAGTCGGAGTAGCAGAAGGAAAGAGAATTAGCTGTCGAGGTTGAAAGAGCGCAAAAAGGTTTGAAGGACCTATCCATGCAAGAAGAAAGTATGTCCACCCAGGACCTAGTAACTGTAAGTTTTAAACCTGCGAAGTAAAGCAATGCATATAGATTCTTAAGCAATACAGAAATTAATCAATGGCTCATACACAGAGTACACAGAGATTTTATACCGGAAACCCTCAACCAGGAAAACCTTTCTTATTTTCATTATATCGAATTTCACCATTCCCCATACAATATATACAATGTTTTTAGGTATTCCGTAGATACCAAAACCCTAATCCCTTAATCCAGGATTAATTTACAAATCCGCTAAAAATAGAAAAAACCGCCCAAAAAAAAATAAAAATTAGGGGCATTGCGCGTAACCAGGGGGGGCATACCTGCCCCCCTGGGACCCCCCTAGGAAAGCACCCAGTGCACACGGCAGAGCTCTAGGTGAAGGGATCGTCAGACGTAGTTGTCGTATCTGACGCACCCACACACACACACATGCAAAGAATATAACACATACCCAACAGTAACCAAAGAGGTATTACCTTTGAACCCTTTGAGAGTACTCATCAACGCGAAGTCACTATGTTAAGAGAATATAAGAATAAGAATGGAAAGAGGAATCCAGAGACTCAGATCACAGGAAATAAGGCAAGAAAGCTCAGCAAGAAGAAATCCAAGTTAGAAAAACTAAAGGAAGTTTTAGAGAAGACTTCGCAGGAGGCAGATCTGTAGAACCTAAACCTCGTCGAAATAACAGAACCAGGCAGAATGGGACTTCACCACGACGAAGCTATATGACCCTTGGAGTCACCCCGACTGTTAGAATAAGTTCCAGGAACGACTAGAAAATGAAGTTATGAGAGAATGGACCGTTGAGACTGCGCCATAATGGACCGATTCACATTGATGGATGCATTCCTGCATGTTGGAGGAATCCGTTACGACGCTTTCTTATTTAACTCATCAGACATTGCACCAGGACCACTTTTTCCCACCCATGATTATTAGAGCTAACAGAGAACCCATTGTATCGTGTTGTGATTTCTAGACCTCGCCACCCATTTCATTAACTCACTTGTCTGTTCACCTACCCGCTTTATTTTGTTACAAGTGTGAATTGTGGGCGAACATACTGTGTTAGAGAAGTCTGTGGAGGAAATTATTATGGAGCTCATGACTGAGAGAGTTATGTCTGTAGGAATACAGGCATCATCAACTAGAGGATCGCAAGCATCCCCTTCAACTGGATGTTGTTCTAGTCGTACTACTGAGAAGCGAAGCAAGAAGCGTGATGATCTGGCTAATGAAAAGCAGATCCCGATGGTATTTCCAGAGTACATACCACCTTCGGATGGTGTGGTTAACCACGATAGTATCCCACGTGAATTTGAGTACACGTTGATCACTGCGTACATCCCGAAGGGGATATGCATAGTTGGACCCCTGTTAGGACACATCCCAGCCTTCAAGAATAGCGACTTTAACCTCGCAAACAAGAATAACTACGCGATGCTCGTGCCACATCGGTATTTGATGAAGACGACTGGGAAGAAGCCGTGCATAGTATCACATCCATGGATTAAGGAGATCGCACAATCAACGATACTGAACGTGATGAATATCCCTCACTTTGGCCAACATCAGGAGGATAACACATGTGTTAAAATCCTCATGTCGTGCTATCATAGAGGACATCTATGGCTCGACAGGTGCATCCGACGTTGATCCACTTGATCATAGGACTAAGCATGTAGGGACCGGACCCTCAACAGTTCTACCCAGGGAAGACTTCAGATCACTCTCTGGAACAATACATAAAGGAGGATTATGGCGATGTAGAAAAGGGAAAGCGAGGCTACAAGGTAGCCTCCATCTAGGATGGCGTAGTGCACCTATATTGTCAGCTTATAGCTGGCAAGCTCATTAGAAAAAACTGTCCCACACAAGTCATAGGATTCATAGTATACCTCACAGGAAAGTGCATGGAGGGAATGCAAATGAACTGGGCGAGTTACCTCATCAATGAGCTCGAGAAGGACTTTCGCGAAGTGCAGGATTAGGGCTATGAATTCCATTTCAGTTGGTTACTGGTATTGATCATATTTGTCACTTGGAAGATGCCGGAAGGAGTGACATTTCCAGAGGTTGATCCATCAGAGACGTTGGACGCAAGGCTCTCCACCTTGTGGTATATGAATGATATGTCGAAGTAGTGGCAGTCAAATGTTGTCTTCCATGCCTACTACCAGTAGCTAAAGCATGCTATTGAGGCATTTCCCCAAATGACACCGAACACATTGCACCAGTATAGACCGCTGGCAAAGTTCCACGCAGATCGACACTTTATCTACATCACTGCGCACAGGGATGAGATTAAGGAGGAGTTGCAATCCTATTATAAGATGATCGATGAAGATATGGAGGAGATCACCAAAGAATGGTCAACAGAGTTCCTTATACTGGTGGAAGATGCATAACTCTCTGACCCTGACATCATCGAAAGTCCCTTGGTCACCCAGGCCGAGCATGATGGACATACTAGTGCGAAGAAAGAAGAAAAAGGAGGAAGTGCAGAACATAGAAATTGATGAGGAGGAAAACGCCTCAAAGGAAAGTAGACCTGACTCACCCGTAGGAGGAGGGGACTAAGTGAACCAAGAAGAAGGAGGGGAAGAAGGAGAAAAGAAAGGCAAAGGAAAATTTACACCGTTGCAATATCCCCCTACTGAGGCCGAAACATCAAAGAAGAGGAAGGTTTCTCCGCAGAAACCCTCATAAAGAAAGAAGACCCATTCCAATAAACCCCAGTCAAAGAATGTGCTCACAGTGGATGATGTTGATCTCATCATCGCAGCCTTGGAGGATGCTTCAGAGAATATCTTGCAGAGACATGGAGAAAAGCAAGAGATGATGTATGAAAGAATCGAGAAGGAGTTGAAGGAGATACAACAAGCCATATATTCGAGCCACATAGTACCTATTGTGCCTTCTTTGTCGAAGACTGTAGAATTGGGGGATGAGCCCACCCAATTACGAAGGCTAGAAGATGCAATAGAGGCTTGACTTTAGTGAGTCCAAGAAGAAAAGGAGTAGGCTATAGAAGCCTTGAAGCAAGAAAAGAAGGAGGTCTTAGAGCAACTTCGAGTTGCACAGAAGGAGAAAGATGAAATTTAGGCAATGTACGAGGAGGACAATGCGAAGATGCAAAAAGAAAAAGACCAGCTGCTCGCAGAGCAAACTGTGGTCAAAGAGGCATTGACTAAAGAAATTCTCTCTGTGTCGGGCTTGGCACAGGAGGAAGAAGAGTCAGCCAATATTCAAGTGGGGAAGTTCACTAAGGCCATTCAACAACTTCAAGAAAGAGTAACAAAGTTAGAGATACAAACAATGTCGAGAACTCCACAAGAAGTGCGCGATCAGAGGGAAGAAATCACCAAGAGCACAGTTGGAAGGATTAGGACCCTCACCTTAGAATGTAAGCAGTTGAGTGACCAAAGTGAATAGACCTATGAATGCCTCGTAGTATATCCGGAGCTGAGGAAATTGGAAGCACAACTACAGGAGGCGAAGCAATAGGCATCCACCGTGCAAGCGCAGATGAAGATACTCACTGCAGTTGAGAAAATGAAGAGATTACAGGAGCAACACATAGTCGAGTACTAGATTACTGCCATCTATAATAGAGTTATGGAATTTACACAAAGGCTACAGTCGGTGCAGGACGAAGCCTGCACGATTTTTGAAGAGATTGAAGGACAAGGCTCGCAGCTAGAGCAAGTGGTTGGGACAGTGGAACAATGCCTGGAAGGGCCTGTTATAGAGAAGTGATTCAAGAGTTCACTGAGAAGGAAGCTCTAGCAAAGAAACAAGTCAAGGTATCTTGAGCTAAGCTCGAGGCCTTTGAAGCAACGTTGCCCAGATTTGAGTGACTCGGGACGAGTCACAGGTGAGTGTTGGGGGCCTGTTGGCCCTTGACCAAGTTTTGAGGAAACATTGGTCATGTTTGACCACTTTTTGGAATTTGACAGGCTGGTCGAAGATGGAGTGCCTAGGTGGAGCTACGATCGTAGGATCTCACTTTTTTTTCAGTCTTGTGGACCAAGAAAAGGGTTTACTAGGGTTTATGTAATGGGTTAAGGGATGTCGGCCCATGGGTTTACGCATGATTAGGCCTTTTGTAAATGTATAAATAAGTAGCTAAGCAATGTAAGAGGTGTGGGTGTTAGCTATGTGCACAATAGGTTGTAAGTGTTAATGTTGGCTTTGTGCGATCTAGCTGTGTGAGGTAAGGCTATGTGCCTTAACCTAATTTTGGGAAGGAGGATCTAGTGCGCAGCATGCAGATCTCCTATCCTCTGTGGAGTTGGGCTCTTTGGCTCTGTGCATAGGAGAAGATGAATGCAAGAAGACTTAAGACTAATAAAGAAGAAGAAGTTGGTGGACGTAGCCCCACACTGGGGTGAACCACATATATCCTATGTTTTGAGGTGATTTATGCGATGTTGTTTATGTGTTTATCTACTTAGTGTTGTTATTATATTTTATGATGAATGGATCTGATGTTGTTTCTTAGTGCTTAATGGTATTTGAATGTTAGATATGAACTAATGCTATGTGCTAAGTGATTGAAAGTACTTGATCTGTATTGTTACTGCATTGATTAGTAATGAGGGTTTAATCTACGATGTGACTGAGATTCAAGAACTAATGCATATCGTTGTCTAAGTACTTTGCTAAGTGATATAATCATAGATCTGTGGACCATCTTGGTTGCATACATTTGATTCCTGCAACCCCCCCTTCCTTTACCTAGGGTGAGACTTCATCTGCTTCACAGGTGTTGCCGAAAGGGCCGGTAGTTAGGGTTTTGTTGGTGTGTTGTTGAAGTGTTGAACCTTGGGTCTGCCCCTGTGCCAATAGTTCACAATTAAGGAATCCTATCAACTTCAAGAGAATTTTCATCAACATATGAAAGATCACATTTGGCACATAATATGGAAAACCAAAATCTGGTTGAAGTTTTCCAATTTCCTTTGGCTTTTGGTCCAGAACCGGCTCCTAACTTGGGATAACCTCAAAAATCAAGGATTTATCAAACCCTCAATTTGTCACTTATGCTAGAAACAAGAAGAAACAATGGAACACATCTTCAATCAATGTCCCAACAACAATATGATCTGGGATCCAGATACGACCATCATGAGGCAAACCAAAAGTGATAGAACAAGTGTCATCAATACTATTCAAAATTGGGGCCCGAGAGATTTAAAAATCCCACTCCTCAACAAAATCTGGCAACTCTTACTAGGTTTCAAATTTTGGCAGCTATGGAAAGAAAGAAACTAATGCAACTTCCACTCCCAGATCTCTACTCCCTCCGAAATTTGGACCCGAATTGTGGGGATCATTTGGTAAAATATTCAAATTCAATCATAGACTCCAGGAGATGCTCCTATTGAACCACCAAAATCCATCATCTTCTCTTCCTGGAAGAAGATAACATCCAAGGCTTCTCTCTCTCTTTCCTCTCCCCCAACCCCTACCACTCGCAGCCCCTCCAGCTAGAATTGTCCTCCCCCGGGATTCTGGAGGCTGAACTTTGATGGAGCCTTGAAAGGCAATCCTGGACCAACAGGTTTTGGGGTGGTTATAAGAGACAACACAGGGAAGATCTGACACCTCCGAGTGGGTTCTTTGGGACATGATAGCAACAACTTCATAAAAATTTGGGGTCTCAACAGGGGAATTCAACTAGCCTTAGAGATCAACCTGCAACCCCTAATTATTGAAGGAGATTCAATATTAATTATCACACTGGTTACCAAAATCAGCAATGGCAGAGATCCAGAGAAAATAACTCCCAACTGACGCCTCTTGGGCCCTCTCTCTCTTCTATAAGATTTCCTTAGTCCTACCCTCACGCTCATTACTTCACACATAAGACGTGAATCCAAAAAAGTAGCCGACAAATTAGCTAATGAGGGAGTCACTACCCAAGTTTAAATCCTTATTCTCAACCCCCAAAATCACTCGGGCTCACAACTGCTAAATCAATGCCAAGAGCTAGCTCGTCAATATTACCCTCCCTCGGATGGTGTGCCACCTAGCGACTACATGTCGCATGGTGTGCTGGCAGCAGGGGTAGTTAAATCCCCTCACCGCCATCACCCTACCCAATTTAATTGACATGCCTTTCATTTATGTTAAGCAGAGAATAGAGCATTGAGACAGTCCAACAACTCTAATGGAGTTTCAAATATAGTTTATGCGAATTGGTACAATGCCCCATACCCACAACACTTCATCATTCATGGCCTCCATTTCCATCACCTCACTCATCATCACGTAGGGATTTCCCCGTTGCTTCCCTTATCTATGTTTTTCATCCTCAGTTCCTCATTCTCCCTTGGTTATCAAGATTTGGCTCTCCCATGCCTCTATTTTTTTCATTCTATCCCTCCTAAGCATTTTCAGCCTCTCCACTATGCACGCCCCGTGAGAGAGACAAGCCCAAGCGTGGGTCGGACTACTAGAACCAAGTAGGTAGGAACCAATGCACCATACATGTGGCTCTCCATCCCTTTCCAAAAATCAACCCATCACATTCTCCCCAGTTTGATCAGAATTGGGACATGGAAGCCCAGGAAGAGCCTCATTCGCCTATCCTAGAGCCCAATTATGGAGGTTTCATAGTGGAGGAGGATATTCCTCTTCAGTGGGTAGAGATTCCTCATCACTTGCAGGATGTTGTCGGTGAATGGACAACACAAGTAGGTATTGAGGAGCTGGTCATGACAGGTTGTCCGATAGAGAAGGAGCTTCCTCCTCTGTTGTCGAATTGCTGTAAAAATTACACCAACCCCAATGCAGTAGAACCAAAAATAAATTGGGGTGAATTATGGCATGAGAGAGAAGGAAACAACTCACCCAAAGCTCCAACACAACACTCCCTAGACAGCCACACCTCGCCTATATCATGCAAGCTCACGGAGGAACACCTGGACCTCATTTTTGAGATGAGGAGGGACCTAGCCTCCTCAACAAGCACATGGATTTCCTGTTTGATTCCTTATCAGGCGAGCCTACACATATCCTTTGCCTGAATTTATGCCAGCCTTATGCCTTCACGGTCAGCTAGGAAGAAAGCCCGGGTT
Source organism: Picea sitchensis (assembly GCA_010110895.2). NCBI lineage: Eukaryota > Viridiplantae > Streptophyta > Pinopsida > Pinales > Pinaceae > Picea > Picea sitchensis. The sequence continues at coordinate 101,617 of SNQJ01S0037149.1, read as the reverse complement.
CGCCTCATGTTTGAATTTTCTACTGTTAATTTTCTGGTCTTAGCTAGTTTTGTTTTTTTTGCCATGAAACTCTGGTGTAGACCACCTGTTCTGGTTTCCATGCATATGGCAGAACAAGTGGAAAGACATTACAGTTCTCAGACATGTGTTATTTTCTATGCACAGTTCCACCTATACACAACAGTGTCCATGCACAGTGCCACCTATTCTGGTTTCCACACCTGGGGCAAAACAAGTGACGAATCTTGATGTAATATTTTGACAAGTGTCACTTTTGATGGCATAAGGTAATGCATTCTCTTTTTATTTAAAAAAAAAGTATTCCTTAAAATAGGTTTATGCCAGTTGCATCCAATTTTTACTATTAATGCCCCTCGACATAATCCCACTTTTGTAGGACTGAATATCATTTCCCAAAATAAATGATAGGATTCTTCTTCCATAGTCTAGAATGATTCAATCTCATTGGGTAAAATCCCAATTGAATTTTTAATCTGCATCCTTCTCTTTAAGAAACTTATGCATATAATTTTGTATGACAGTAATACTTTCAATAGGATCATCTTAGCCTTGGTAAACTAGTCTTATGACTTTTCTCCAGCCCATCAAGGCCTGTGTTTGAATCATGCTCTGCTATATAGGGTAGGGTAGGCTTCCCTCTCCCTTAACGTTTTTCTACGAAATAAAATCACTTGACTCTTTCGTGAGCCCAAGAAGGCCAAGTGTGGTTGCCCGTGTTGATACCACTCTGTCACACACCCAACCCCCTAAGTTCCTTTTAAGGGATGGGGTATTAAATTTCTACTTCTTCTAATAATCTTGAATCATCTTCCCAAGGTCTCCATCGTCTTCTGCTCATCAAGAGCTTTCTAAGAACTGTTACCATGCTCAAATCCTAGATCTGGATTGGAAGTTGTGGCTTTCCAAAGTCCTCATGTTTTCATTGTCAACATCTATCATATTGCCACGTTGCATCTCGTCTCTCATGCTATCTGATGTGGTGCCAACACGACATCGATGTGTCACTATCCTTGCTTTCCAATGTGAAATTTATGTCCACGTAAGCCTACAATTGTCAGCATTCGATCCTTCTCTCGATGCACTCTTCTCTTACCTCTAGTGAATATGATATCGAGGAATATTCCCCCTTGATACCATCTATTTTGAGTTTGAGTAGTTTGCATGGTCTCACCACTCTGAACCCAAGGTATTGAGGAATATTCCTTCCTCTACTTCCAACGCCTTTCTCCAATGGATGGTGTAAACGTTCTTATGGTTTTCCTGATCAATGAGTGAGATTTATTCGGTGGTCTAAGGTTATTCTAACCACTTGGACCACTCTCATCTTCTCAACCAATTGATGATTGACATATGTTGTCCCAAGGACACTCTATATTCCTCACCGACATGATATGTCATTCATGATGTCCACCCTTCATCTCTTAGGTTCTTCACTAAAGGTTAACGGTCTAGATCATTAGCAAAATCCTTCAACCTTGGTAGATCAATGGTCTAGGTTGACTCTCAGGTATTTTCCATCAGAGTTAACCTTTTCCTGCAACATGACTACTATGAACAACATCCCTCGAAGGATGGTCGAGATCTCTGTTGTGCCTCTTTTGTCACCTAAATGAGAAAAACAGAGGTTCTTACAAACTTAGTTGGGTTAGCTAAGGAAGACAACAATAAAGGAAAGGGTTAGAGAAAGAAACATAAAAGACTAAGCTAAGAATTAAACTAGAAAAGAAAAGAACAACTAAACTATTGAGCATAAGGACATAAGAATAAAAAACAAACAAGAATCATGTCACCAATGGCAAGGATTATATTAGTGAAAATAAAACACCAAGAAGAAAGAGTACTTTGGGTCCCTTCTTCCTCCAAGGGAGGGCTCTTGGACCCCCACAACTAAGCTCTTCTTACAACTTTGAAACTTGAAAGAAATGGTGAAAGAATCCCAAGCTAATCCACTTAAGAGGTGAGATGGATTGCCCAAATGTAATGATGCTAGTATGCTCTTGATGAGAAAAGAGGATTCCCCAAGAGAATAGAAACAACATAACCTTGCAAATGAATTCCTTGAAAATGTAGTGCAACCATGGCCTTGTTTTATAACACCACTTTGAGGTATTGTGCAACCAGTTTTTAGTGTGAAAAGGGGTTGTTTAGGGCATTTTTAGGTTTTTGACCAGTCACCCAGACGAATACAACCGAGATTTGGATGTCAAATCAACTTGGAAGCTGAACCAGAAGTGGGTGGGAGGTCGACCAATCTCGTAAATGTGTTGTTCTTAGGTGTGCGCAACTTTTAGCGGCCACAGTCATGCATCATGGGCATGTGCACTTTTCGTGCGTTTCTGGCTTGCACATGTGCGTGCACGCCCTCTGTAGTCATAGCGCACCTTAATTTTATCACTGGTTGTATAGTTTTGGACCTTTTGGAAAAACAATTGTGGTAATTTTGGTCCATGGGTGACCTCATAACTGTTTGAAGATGTTGGATTTCTGTAACCATTTGCGGACGAAATTTCAGTGATAACAGATGCCCCCTGATGGATGAGGTTAGGAGCATATGTATATCCGAAATTCATCAATTTTTTTTCTACTGAGAGGACCGTTGTAAGAAAGAACAATAGTGAGAGTATCAAGAGTGACCCATTGGAGGGAGAAGGGAACTTGTAGGACCCAATATTCTGTAAGGTATGTAAAATAAATTGTGTACAAACGAGGTGGGCATGTCCCATTCTTGTGTCATGTAACTCAAAAAGAAGGGTTTGTATAGTAACTAAAACTAGGTGTTGATGTAGAAAATTGCAGCGCCCTCGGGGGTGGTTTGTGATAAAGGTAGAGGACAATTCTAAGGAGGAACATACTCTGAATAGTAGGCAATGACACCTATAAGAAGTATCATAGGTTTTGTAGGCATTGATAGCCTAGCCAAGTTCAGAGGTCTTCGGCAAATATAAGAAACAACTGCAATAGTCACAAAGTAAGACCCACCATAATATGAGAAAGTGTTGAAGTCGAATGTTATGGGGGTCAACGATAGCAGGGAGAAATTATGGTTCTCCCTGTGTCGTCCGAGACCTCTCATTGGAAAGGTAATGAGAGTCAAGATACTGTCTCCCTTTTGGAAACTGTGTTGATGTTGACAAAAAGGGAGACGTGACTCCAAGAAGCAAAGGGCTTCAGGGAATCTACTAGGTGAGGTTAGGAACTGAGGAGGTACATGGACGAAGTCAATATGTGTGGAGACTGAAGACTTCCCTTGGTTGGGGATATATGCGAAGGATAAGTGGTCACAACCATTCAACTAGATCGAGTGTCAGGGGGACAACAGGATGTGGGATAAGTTGTGCCAGAGGCAGGCCAAAGTGAACAAACTCAGAGAGAAGAGGTAGGTGTCCTGTGGAATACTCGGAGTTTATGGACGATGTCAACAGGAGTAGATGATAAGGAGTGCCCCAACCAAGGGTGACATGGGTTGCGTTTGCCAAAAAGGGAAGAAGGTCGCCAAAGGTGACGACAAAAAGATATGTACATGCTGGAAACAAAGGCTTTTTACAACTTACCAAATGAATAAAGAATAATTTGGGATGAGTGTACAAATATAGAAACGGGTGCCCCAATCCAATATGGTTGGGCCGGTTAGAGTGCAATTGGCTTGGAGAACTGGTGGAGGTTGGGGACCCCATGGGTGGGTTTCTGTATGAGGTAGATAAAATGGAGGGAAATTTGTGGATGGGAAAATTGATTTTGGATGAAATGGAGGGTTAATGATACCGCGGAGGTGCGGTCAAAATAGAACCTTGAAGAGATAACAAGGGAGTCCATGGGGAAATCTAGCAAAATGAGGAGAAGGAGGATGTGGTTGATTCATGACATGATGTAAGACTATCGGGACTCCCATCCCTAAAGGGTTGAAAAAACAACATGAGTGCCAAAGTGCCAAGGGGTACTATGAATGGGACAACTCATGTGGGGGAGAGTGCTACCGGGTGACACTACCCAAAATGAAATGGAGGTGGCGGTACTGCAGAGCCAGATATGGGGACCCTAAAGGAAAATTTCAGAGGGTGTGACAGGAGATGCAATTGAGATTCACAGGGAATGATTACATGCCAGTGTTGATTATATACTTGAAGGGGTTGCGCTGATGTATGATGACCAAGTACCTGCACACATGAAAAAAAAAATACTCGACGTGAACAATATTTGAAGAGAATCGATCATACAAGCATTGATTTGATAATTTTGAACATGAGCATGTGTACCTGAACGGGGTATGAAAAAATGGCGCCCCGGGGGCTAGGGATAAAAAATGGCCCTAGGACTGTCTTGATGTAGATGACGGGATCTTGATCCCATGGCTGAAGACGAATTGAAAAAAAGACACCCGGAGCTCCCAGAATGGGGTTTGGAAGTTTGGCGAAAAGAGTTATATATAGTTGTAGGGCCCACATTGCCACCTCATTTGTACATGTTGTCAGAGTGATTGGACGAGAGATATTCAGAGGAGAATTGGAGATTTCGGGAGAACGAGATAGTCGATTCAGGACCAACAAGCTTCATGTTAGTAGTCTTATTGTCCTGCATAGAATTAGGTTGTCTATTTGTGGGCAGGGCTTGTACGAAGGGTCATAAAGGGGGTTTTATGGGTGTGGGACCCTCAATGCGGGGGCGATCCGGAAATATGCGCGCACGGGTGCACACCTGTTATCTGGATATCCATGCATGGGTGCTCCCTAAGGGGGGGAAAAGGTACACATGGTATGCGTGCTTGTTTGCTACACAACTACGCATGGGTGCGCGGTTGTGTAGTGGACAGGCGCGTTGTGATGCGTACTTGTGTTCGTGAAAAGGGCACATGGAGGCGCCTCTGTATGGAGGACATGTGTACAATCATGCGCATCTGTGGGATGAACAAGCGCACATGTGTGCGTGCTTGTTGGGTGAACAGGGACGCATGTGTGTGCGCCTATTTGCACATATGTGCGCGCCTATGGGTTTAAACAGCCGCGCCTTGGGGGCAAGGCTGATGGGTGAAAAACTCATATTTTTTGGAGATTTTAATGTTTTTATGTTCGAGATAGATGATCTAGGACTGTATTATGTGGTTGCAGGCAATCATTTGTATGATGTTAGTCCACTAGCGAGAGAGGGATTGGTCATAACTGAGGGAGGTTGTGGCTATTGAGGTGTCGATGGTTCGTGCCACTTTGGCAACCTATGGGTTGTTGAAGTTCTTTGAGTGCCCTTTGATATGGGCTCAAGATTATCTCTTACATTTTTTGATCCAGATGTGGAGTCCGGATCTGCATTGTTTTATGGTGCGGGGCGAGCAGTTAGCCTTCACGGTGGTGGACGATCTGTACTTTCTGACTGGGCTCCCTTTTCGGGGGACGCCCCTACTGGCGGAGCCTGTATTACCTGGGGATGGGCAGTTGGGGACCTTGGGCCGGAGGTATTGTTCGAGGAAGAACTTTATGCCAGGCTCTGTAGTGAGTATCGAGGCTATGGATGCTCTAGTTCATCGTTGTGTAGCAGCACTGATTGTGAGGGTATATGGGTCCCTCGCGACTCAACAGATCAGTGGTGGTCAGCTGAGGATTATGGGGAGGGCACTGGTAGGAGAGAATTTTTCCTGGGGTTTGATGTTGCATGCCAAGATGGTAGGGCATATTGACAGGTGTCGGACTACGGACTCAGGGGACTTTGCCTTTGGGTCCATCTTGGTGGCCTAGTTTTTGGATAGGGTGTTGATGTTGCGCCCTAGAGTTTTATTGGGCACACCTGGTGTGCGAGAGTTGCGACTGATGCGGTGGTTGACGATTTTGATTCGCATGGTGGTGGTGAGGGTGGTCATTTTTTCTCAACCGAGGTTGCACAGGTGTGGCAACAGATGCCGCAGATCATACTACGGTATCCATACTGTGGGGTGGATTTCTGGGGTGATCCATATATGGTGTTACCTCCAGGGGAAGGTGTTCGACCACCGAGGTATGTATGTGATTTGTTTGATATGTTGATATTTGAGATAGTATGACATGTGTATTTTGTATAGATGTTGATACTATCGTTTGGTTGTTTGTATGTGCAGATGTGGGACCTCGCGGGCGTGAGGTTGAGATGGTGAGAGCGCCATCTCGTCAGGAGTCGGTGAGACCACCGCAGAGAGAGCCGTGGGTAGGAGAGAGACGTCGGCACAAGGAAATTGAGGTGAGACCAGTCGGTGATGAGAGAGTGGCTAGGAGACGTTGTTTTGATGACCCTGGTGCTGGGCCATCGCATGCTCCTTCGTTGGAGGCCGGGGGATATTTTGAGGATATTCGTCGCCGCTTGGAGGTGGTTCTCCAGGGAGTGCCTGAGGGCATGTGATCCTGCATCCAAGACGAGGGTGTCCTGGAGCAGTGTGTTGGCGTTCCGCTGATGTGGTGGACCGTGGTTCGACGAGCAGCAGTAGCAGGTGTTGCGGTGACCGGGCGGTTACCTCCAGGTCCGAAGGGACCGATAGCGGGTGGGGCACCACCGCCTGAGGGAGGGGCAGGAGGTGGTGCTCTAGAGGCACCTTGTGTCTCTCTGTGTATTTTTGTATATGATATATAGGTTGGTGAGCCCATTTTGGTGTAGTGACACCAGTTTTTTACCGAGGTTCTTCATTGGCATGCAGATTTTGTGTATGATGTATTCTATGTGTATGTAAACATTTTGATGGCACTGTTGACCGATTTATATATATATGGATATACATTTTGGGGTCTTTGTGATGTTCACATGTGTGTGTTTTGATATTTATTTATGATGTCTAATCTTATATATGTTGTGATAGACTCTTGATGGTTTATGGATGTGTAAAGGTATCTTGATGTGATATATGCCAATCTAATACAATGTTAGCTAAGTTATCTGTGATTTGATTAAATTTTCTTGGAATATGTGTAAATGTAATGAAATCAAAATGTCGAGATAAAAGTCTAACTTGCAAGTATTTGCGAAAAAGGCAAGGATCGCGGACACGGTACACATTGTTGAGTTGGAGGACGACTAGTTGGGAGTCAACTAAGATGCTAAGGTGATGAATATAGTGATGGTTGGCATCAACGAGTGTTATTGGATAAATCCGTAAGTGCGGGCACGAACCGATCTCCCTAGATCCACCTGGATCTAGAACAAAACAGGACAGAATACACCGCTTTCCCTAGATCTAACTATTGAATTAAATTGGAAGTGAGAAGAAGATATGTACCTTGTAATCACTTCCTTGGTCTCTATTGTTCCTTGCTTCTCTCCAGCGCTCTTGTGCGGTCAAGATCAAAACAGCAAAAACCAACCAAAGTGAAAGCAAATAATATATCCAATAGCTAATCTATACATATGATCAAGGAATTATGTAATAAAGTAGAACTAACTTTATGGGAAAGAAACATATTACTGTATCATATTAAATGTGAAAGAGAGATTACAACCATTTCCTTGATGTCGTAAGGTCCCTTCCAACTGTCCTTCGTTCCCCACACACTTCTTGCTCCAAGGATTCTGAGACCATAGATCTGATAGCTACTCACAATATATCTTGACAAAGTAAATCTCAAAGCCACTCTAACCAAGCCAATAATTCCAAGCCAAAGAACCAAAGCTCACAAAAGCTCAAGCTACACAAAAGCTAACTTTATCCATGAGAACTCCTCTCCTTTTATAAGATGAAGAAGATAAGGTGAGGAGGTTAGGATGATCCCACTAAATCATGAAAGCGAGTAAGATCCAAACCATTCGGATGCCACCTCACTATAGAAGCTTCTCCTTCTAGAATATTCGCGAAAACGCTCATTTTTCCCACATGCTGGAATGTTCGCACCCTAGATATAGAGCAACCTGCGAACTGTTCGCACCCTGGCTATAGTGCAACCTGCGAGAATTGGTCATTCTCGCACCCTGCCTATATAGCAACCTGCGAACATCCCTTTTT
>SNQJ01S0037149.1:79589-93641 GCA_010110895.2 Picea sitchensis | reverse complement strand
GTGAAACCTGCGAGAATTGGTCATTCTCGCACCCTGCCTATATAGAAACCTGCGAACATCCCTTTTTATAAGGTTTTTACATAGGAAAATGCAACTTCTTGTATCAGGAAAAGTTTTTCTTCCTTCTCTCTTTAGGAACTCAGGCCACTGACCCCTCTGAAGGCAACATATAGGTTTACATCATTAACGATCATAGGGATGACGAAAATAATGTGTAACAGCGAGGAGACCAATGATGGCAGTGTACTCAGCTTGGTTGTTGGTTGCTAAACCCAAACATATGCTGCTAGAGTGGAGCAGTTCATGTGAGGGGGTATAGAGGGCCCAAGCTGCCAAAGCGAGATTTTGTGTCCAACGGCTGGAGTCGTCGGCGTAACCGATGTGGTAGGCCGATGGAGGAAGCATCTGTCAATAACACAAATGATAGTTTAGATGTGAGGTATGGAAAAAGATTAAAAACACTATAAAAGAAATAATCTAATGTAGAATGGCTATGCTTAGGCATAAAATTTCTTTAAGTATAGCCCGTTGACGGGTTATTTGAGAGGGAGGCCCTCGGGAGAAGCCAGGACGTATGTGTCTTTGGTGAGGCAATGTTGGATAATGTAGGGGTCATGCCGCAGGGACTCGAATTTTCCATAACCGAGGGTATCATGAGCGATATCGTAAGCAAGGACGAGGTCGCCTTCGTGAAATGAGCGAAGGTTGACATGGTGATCAAAAGTGGCTTTTGACCATTTTTTGGCTGCCTCATTGTTCTGTAATGAAGATCGACAATCTTCATCCAGGGACTCTAAGTTCAGAAAACACTGATCCATTGGAGCAGTGTTGGGTAATAGCTCAATTGCGATGCGTAAGGTGGGAATTTCACACTCGATAGGAAAAGTGGCCTCTACCCCGTGGACTAGATGAAATGGTGCAAAACTAGTGGCTATTTTCACGGTCGTACGATCAGCCCATAGCGCGGAAAATAACATATGATGCCAATTGGTCTTACGTTTGTTAACCGTGCGTTGCAACATGGTCTTGAGGACCTTGTTAACTTCTTCGACCTTTCCGTTAGACTGAGGGTAATATGGTGAGGCAAACTCGTGGGAGAATCCCAATCATGATGAGAGTTCGAAAAAAATCTCATTCTCGAAATGTTTCCCATGATCGAAAACTAGTTGGAGTGGTACTCCAAAGCGGGATATGACGTGATTAAAGAAAAAACGCGTTGCAGTGTCAGCGGTGTTGTTGAAGTTAGGCATGGATTCAGCCCATTTTGTGAAGTAATCGACTGCGACAATGATGTATTTGTGTCCATTGCTGGATGGGGGGTTACAAGTCATGAAGTCGATGCCCCATTTACAAAAGGGCCTGCAATAATGACTGGGTGGAGAAGAGCAAGTGGTGCTCATGCTTTGTTGGTGTAAAGCTGACATTTAATGTATCGCTTCAGGGAGTGAATGAAATCGTGAAACAATTTAGGCCAAAAGTAACCTGCTCGGATGATTTTTTAAGTAGTGGACATCCCCGAAAGATGGCCCCCGCATGCGCCGCTATGGCAGTCGTTCAAGACTCTATCGACCTTGTTAATAGTCAAGAATCGACGAAGTATGGTGTCGACCCCTCGCCGATATAAGATATCTCTGATGAGGAGATAGCGGGGGGCCTAGTGACGAATACGACGACGATCATCTTGTGAGAGGTGGTTATCGAACTTTCGGGTTCAGAGGTAGACGAGGAGGTCTCCATACAAAGGATAATCTGAGGTGATATAAAAGAGATGTTCATCGGTGAAGTCGGTATTAACGGGGGCACTGGTAGTATCAGAGGGGAAGGTTGTGACAAGTTCGGCGAGGATGAGATATTTCTTGGTCTTAGGTGTTGAAAATTCGAGATCGCACTCCTGAAGGATAACGATCCATCGGGCAAATTTGCCATTAATTTGCCGACGATTGAGCAACATGGGGTTGGAATTTGCTATGACTTTAGTCGTGCGAAGCAGAATGTAATGGCGCAGTTTCTAGACTGTGAGGACGACTGCAAGGGATAGTTTTTTTTCGTGATTATACTTCAAGGGTGGCCCTAAAAGGTTTTTACTAATGTAGTAAATAACATGCTCATGATCGTCATCGTTGATTTGAACGATAACTCCTGCTATTGAGATAGTTGATGTTGATATGTAGAGGATATAGTCACGATTATAGTTGGGTGAACTAATTAAAGGGGCATTAGAGAGTGTCGTTTTAAGATCGTCGAACGCTTTTTGGGCATGTTCATCCTAGTGAAATGGGATATTGTGGCATAGTAAGTGAAGGAAACCGTGTGCTCGAGTGGCATAGTCTGGGACAAATCGTCATAGAAAGTTATATTTTCCTTGTAGGCTCTGGAGTTGGTGTAAATTTCGGGGGGGTGGAATTTCTGTGATGGACTAGACTTTGAGGGGGTCTATGGTAATACCGCTTTGGGAAACAATGAATCCAAGGAGGCGCCCGTCAGTGACGTAGAACACACCCTTGAGGGGGTTCAAGTGGATGTTGTACTGATGACATCGTTGGAAGATGATCCATAAATCATCAAGATGTTGGGTGTGTTTTTTGAATCGAGCTATGAGATCGTCCAAGTATGCGAGGATGATATGAGCCAAATCATGAAAAATGTATGTCATAGCCCATTGGAAAGTTGCGCCAGTGTTTTTTAAGCCAAAAGGAATGACACGATATGAAAAAGTACCCCAAGGGGTGGTGAATGCAGTTTTGTATTGATCGACTAGGTGGATTTGGATTTGGTTATAGCCAGAGAAATCGTCCATGAAGGATAAAGCCTCATGGCTTGCACAGTCGTCAATAATTTGATCGATGAAAGGCATTGGAAAGTTGTCTTTGGGATAGGCATGATTGAGATCGTGAAAGTCCATGCATACACAGATAATGCCCTGTTTTTTGTTAATGGGTATAGGGTTGGAAACCCATGAGGTATAGGCGATGGGGTAGATGAACCCCGTCGCTCGTAATTTGTCAATCTTGGCTTTAATGGCCGCTTCTTTGGATGGGTGTAGCGGTCGTTGTTTTTGGCGCACCGATGTGATATTAGGCCAGGTGTCTATGCGATGTTCGACAATAGAGGGATCAAGGCCAGGCATCTCTGTGTATGACCAGACAAAAATATCTTGGTACTCTTGGAAGAGGGCTTTGTAGGTGGTGATTTCTTGAGGAGTGCATGCGGCACTAACGGTGATTTCCTCTACAACTCCATTTTTTATGGAAATATCAATTTTGATGGTAGGGGAAATGTTGGCCATGTTGCCTTCTTCAAAATCATCAGGGGCAGGGATGGGGTTGTTGAACCAGTTGATGGGCCCTGATGGGATAAAATCCTTGGTTTCGACTGTGTATATGGGGTGTTGGTTAGGACATGTGAAGGCTTCCTGTGGAAAGAAGAGCACTCTGTGGTGTAGCGCATCCCATGGGTAGTCAGGGGTGGTTAATTCCTCGAGTATGTCCTCGTCACAGTAGAATTGTCGAGAATACAAGGGATCGTAAAGAGTGATATTGGTGACTGGCACCGTGTGGTTACCCTCTGGTGATGAAGAAGCGATGGGAATGACGCAATGAGGTTGCGATGGTTTGCTTGACATAAACCAAATATCGAGGTACTGAGGGGTACTAGTGGTAGTTGGACGTAAAATTTTCGTGGGGAAATGAATGGGAGAATTGGGGGGATTTGGGGGTAAATCCTCATGTAATTCATCCAAGAAACACGAAGGAAGAGGGAGTGCCTCTGGTTCAGGAGAAATAATATGAAGAACCTCTAGTGATGAGGTAAGGTTAATCATCGATTCTGTAAGGGGTACAGGAGTTTGAATCAGGGCCGATTGGCGTTGCCTATATTCAATGATCATAAGACATTTGTATGTAAAATGATCTAAGGATTCACATAGAGACCAAGAGAATCTCATACGTTTGTTGACTGAAGTCGTGACATAATGGATGTTTGTGATGTTTGGTAGGGATGATGTAGCTGGATTGGGTTCGTGCTGGAAGCTTTGGTGTACTGCTACTAACGTCTCTCGGAAGTGAGGTAGAGCTGGGAAATGGTGTGTATAATGGCCATATTCTGAACATATGGTGCAAGCGAATTTGGTTCACAGTCCTTTGATATTTATGTTAGGGGAGGTAGCGGAAGTACTTGCTAAAGTGACAAATGGTGATGGTGTTTGAATGAGTTGAATTAGGTTACGTAACTCAGGTAGAGATGGGCATTTTTTGGTTGGGTGTCCATCTTTCTCACATAGCGTGCAAGGAGGTTGGATGCGTGGAGGACGTGGAGTTATGGGATCCTTCTTCTTTTGCCTGCCCCCAGCTGTGCCAGGGAGGTTAGTGAGTGGGGGTGTAGAGGGTATGGTGGGAGTGAGTATAGGAATTGTCATTGGGATTCCTTCTGTTTGGGGGGCAAGGGATGGTTGAGGAACCATCTCGGGTGAATGTAAATACCAAACTGGGATTGCCAACACCATATTAGGGAGGGTAAGCATTGCGGCTACTTGGAAAGATTGTATGCCTAGTGGAGGGTAAAAGAAAGGGATTTGAGTAATATCTTGGGGAACTATCTCCCAAACTGGGATATGGCCTTGGGGTGAGGGGAAATCGTGAACTAATGGAGTTGACGAATTCACAGGAGGCTCGTGAGAGAGGGGCTCTGTGACTAGTGGGACATTAGATATGAGAGAAGCCTCCCTGGGAGGAAGGGTATTCTCAATCTCAGTTTCGTTGGATGATACGACACATGCCCGATTAGAAGGATGAAGGAGAAGTGGTTCACCATGGTAAGTTCCTAACAATGATGGGTCTTTGAAAATTCCAGGACCCATTTCGATGAGTGGGTATGCTTCATGATTAGTGTGGATGAGAGGGAGAATGTTATCGATGTTGGCAGAAGGGTTAGGCTCATAATGTGAAACTTGGTCAATTGTAATGATCTCCCCATTATGGGGGAACATCATGGTTCGAAAGACGGAAGAGGCAACTACCTTCATAGCGTACATGTAGCTATGACCGAACAAGATATTGTAATTGAGTGGGGCATCGATAACTTCAATGTTGATGAGAATGGTCTTACCCCCGAGTTCTACAGGAACATTTTGGAAGAGTCCTTCGGGAGAAGATGGTCGTCCATCATAAGCTCTTAGGGTAATGGCAGATGGTATGAGTTCGGGGGAACCAAGTTTCTGCCATACAGACTTGGACATGATGCATATGGATGCTCCTTCATCAATGATGCACCAATGAACTGTGATGTTTCAAATTTTTACTGGGATTTGAAAATAAATGAGAGCAGGGAGACGAGGCTCTCCATTGTTGAGATCAAATGTGATGAGTTGAGTATCTGCAGGGTCAACTGCCACCAAGACAGAAAGTAATGATTTCCGCTGAGTGGGACAAGTTTGAAGGACTTCTAAGACTGACATGGTAGCCGGGGATTGTGATAAGTCATCGACCAAAATGTAATTGTGAGTTGCCCTAGCCTGGGGGTTGTGGACATTCCTGTGCAATGGGATGCAAAGAGGTGTTTCTGCGTTAGGGCGAGGGATCATCAAAGGGGGCCCCGTTGGTTTTGGGAGTGTTTCTGGGGGACTGGGAAGAGACTCAGTGGCTGCTCTGTATTGACAACTACGTGTTTGCATAAGGACTTCTTCCTCACTGGTGAGGAGGATAGTATGATCTGCGGGATTGTTTGGATTGAGATACTGTCCCAACTATGATGGGGTAGGATGCATGTCCTGTTGGGTGTTCATCACACCTTGGTGTGGAATGGGGTTTTGCAGCACAGTTGGAGGTGGTTTTTGCACGTATTGTTGTGGGGTCTGCTGAGGGGCAGGTGGTGCTGGAGTATGCGATCCATTCACTGAGTCTTTCATCCATTTAAAATCAACGATTTGGGGGCAATGATGAGTGTGATGACTGAATTCACCACAAAGGGCACAAGGGAATTTGGTTTGAATATTATTGTTATTTTTCCCTTGACGTTTGTTGTTGTTTCCCCCTTGGGGGTTTTGATTCCCTTGATTCTGGTTTTCCCTAGTAGGTTGGTTTTGTTGGGGGTGATTCCTGCCTTGACCTGGGTTGTTATTGTTCCAGGTTTTTCCTTTCTTTTTGGCATTGTTCGACAGATGGGTCGAATTTTCCATATTCAGCTGTTCAAAATTTTGATATTGCTGAATGGGAGAGGGTTGAACAAAATTCACCCCGGCGTGAGGGTGTCCTTGTGGTGGAGCCATGGGCTAGGGAGGGCCAGGAAATGGAAAGTATGGATTATTTTGTGGAAATGATTCGTAAGGTACATAGGAAGGCGTGGTGCCTTCACTAGTACTTAGAGTATAAGATGAGGTAGAGGGAGTACCCGAACTTGTCTGGATAGGTGGGTGTATTGTGGGTGCCGGCAGTGGCCCACTGATGGGTGGAGGAAGAGCAACAGGGTATGGTTGTTGATAAGGGGGTGGAGGGTAATAAGAGGTGCCCCCATATGCCGACGGATATTGAGGTGTACCATACATTGGTGGTTTCTCGGGTTGTGTATTGTGGTGCATGGTGTTACCAATCAATTTGTCTGCTGAGTGAGACATCTCGGGTTTATATTGGCCGAATGGCACATGTTTTGGGAGATCAGGAAGTACTGTGTACAAGTACCCTAATTCAGAATAGATGAGGTCATATTGTTGAGCCTTACTGATGTCTTCTTCTTCCAATTGAGGGAAGGTGGAAGCCACATCTTTACCGAGGAGTGAGATAAGTGATCTGAGAAACCAATAAAGACACTATTGTTTGGTGGTTTATGCTTTGCACAAACTACGTCGTCGATGCCACTCGTGAATGTGATCAGCGATATGTGTGGCTGAGGTTTGTTTAAAATTAGAGAGTAGTTCAAGACCATTGTCATGGCGGATTGGTAATTGGAAGAAGGTCAAAAATGCTTTGGCCAAGGACTCGAAAGTCGCATGGGACCTTGATTTTTCATCTACATACCATTTGGCTGATGGACCAGTGAGTGTGCATTGAAATAATCGTAGTTGGATGGAATCATCCATAATGTTGTTGGAAGAGCACCATAAGTGAAAAGTCATGACATGGTTGGCAGGGTCATCTCTTGCCTTTCCTTCAAACTTTGGGATGTCTGAAGGTAGTTTGGTAGGCACTGCAGGCCATGTAGGGTCATGCAATATAGGATCATTTGTGAGTTTTCTTAGATCTGGTATGTTAAGAGAGGCCAAATATGGCATTTGGAGTGGTGGCGGAGGATTAGTTCCAGCCATGGTGTGAGTGTTCTGTGAACCTGACCCTTGAGGGGGGCTAGGTGGGTTGGTACTTCCCCCTTGAGAGGAATTTTCCCCCCCTCTTCCATGTAAAGGAGAGGGAATGGACGGTGGACCTTGGGAATTGGACCCAAGTAAGGTGGAACCAAGCAAAGTTGATCCTAAGGTAGTGGCACTCATAGGGATGTGAGAAGGTGGAGCCGATGAGTTGGTGATACTAGGAATTCCCCCTAAAATAGGAGGGAGGTTCAATAAGCGTCTGGAACAACGGGGGTTCTGTGGGTCCCCTATGATGTCCGACTAACTGAGTGGATGTGTGGAGAGGGTGGTGAGAGAAAATAAATAAACAAGAGAGTTTGCTGCAATTTTTTGAGCTTTACATAATATATATATAAATCAACTGTAATCAGAAGTGCATCATACATAAAGTTTTTTGATAAAGAAGCATGTATGTGAATAAGTGGGTTTTTGTTCACGTGGGGGATCAAAGAAAACAAATTCTCATTTCCTAAAAGATGTAACATCCTTCCTCTCAAATAGCACTGGACCTTCCAATAGTACTCAACAATGGGGTCTGAAGTCATCAGAAGAGAAACTAGTGAAGGACGAAGTAATCAGTTATAATGAGGGGTAAAGGGGGCATATCCCGAAAGAGTTGGTGATATTTCCCAATAGCTGAACAAAATTTGATCAAGGTGCAATTGCAGCCCACAATTGTCACTTGGGTAGATGTCCTAAAATTTTGTCACTAGGTACCTTAGTCAAAGTGTGGCATTTAGATTTTCGGCCTAAGAAATGGGTCATGGGCTGGATCTCGTCCAAGAGATGGGTTCCTCAAGGGGGGACACACAGAACAACTGGACCTCGGAATTCAACCCTTCACGAGTATCTCCCTGCCTTATGGTGTTAGGAACACTTGACTTGGAGGATTTAAAGTTCCCTATTTGACAACTTCTATTGTTTTGAAAATGTGAGAAAAAGATAATGGGGAGTTATATGGATGCCTATCCCCGAAATCTTACCTAGACTAAAAGATTTCTTTTGGCACCTCCTGTGGAGGAAAACTTAGTGAGTTTTTAGAAAAAAAAAATAGATGTGGTTGTTTGAGAGATTGGGGGCATGAGCCAATTTCGTTGAAATTAAATGGGAGTGGATAGTTTCGTCAAGAAAAGGGTGGGGTGTTTCAAAATCCCTTTGGAGGAAACTTACTTGGACCTCCACGTTTCGAGATGAAAACTATGTGAGTGATAAGTGACTTGTGTGTGTGAATGAGTGAAAGTGTGCCAATGTTTTAATGAATTAGGTGTCACCTTTCTACATGTGGACTTCGCTTGGTCCTTACAAGCGCTGATTACCTAATTAACTAAATGCCTTTGGTACAACCTTGCGTAATTCAAAAATTCCCTAGGAAGCTAGCATGTGGACAAGTGGGTCCTTTACTATTCCTTTAACTCCCTATTGTGATTTAATATAAGAAATTTTTGAAACTATCCTAGATTGTGATCATGTGGTCATGTATGGGCCTGTTACAAAACCTTTAAACTTCCCTAGTGATTTAATATAAGAAAGTAAATTTCAACTCTATCCTATATTTGTAGCATATGGGCATGTATGGGCTCGTTACAAACTTGACATGTGTTTGAAAAATAAACTAAGAGGAGTCTCGAAGGGGGCTGTTGTCCTCTCCTAAAGGTTTTAGTCTTTTTTAAGGGAGATGAAATTGTCCCACAACCATTTTTTGATTCTCAACGTCGCTTTGAAGCGCGAGAGAAGAGCATACTAAACGATTGTTATCCAACTTCTGGTCCCAATGAAAGCTTTATGTGATTACAAATGATTCCAACTTATATTCTTAGTCAAAGCAAGCCATCCATGTAGAAAAATGAAAGAAAAAGAGGAAATAATGATTTTAAACCCCCCTAAGTGCCTATGTGTTTTGACTAATCCCTTTATATGGAGAGGGAACTGAGTGTGGTGAAGATTACAACATGCATGAAATCATTTTTAAGAAGACTAGGGGCCTTCCCCAAATCACAAAAAGGCTTACAATGTGTATTTTTCTGAACAGGTGCGCGGGTCTCAGAGTAGACAGAGGCGCACTGAGCGCCAATGCACAAACTGAAACAAAATTTTGGGTGTAGGTGCGCGGAGGGCGCTGAACAACACAGTAACTTTGGTGCACATGCGCACGATGCACAATTGCGGGCCAATAAACCCATGCACACCTGTCACACGGCCGTGAAGAAAATTTCGAATGGAATTCTCTCAATTCATCTTTGAATTGGATGTTTTGCAGGTCGGCTTGGGCCGGTCAAGGTACCTGTAGGTCAAATAAACCAAAAGAAGAGATAGAAAAACCCAAATGGGGTAGGAAATTGATACCTTTCCCCGGTGGAATCGTCAATCTGCGTTGCCTCTTTTGTCACCTAAATGAGAAAAACAGAGGTGCTTACAAGCTTAGTTGGGTTATCTAAGCAAGACAGTAGTAAAGGAAAGGGTTAGAGAAAGAAAAATAAAAAACTAAGCTAAGAATTAAACTAGAAAAGAAAAGAACAACTAAACTATTGAGCATAAGGACATAAGAATAAGAAACAAACAAGACTCATGTCACCAATGGAAAGGATTATATTAGTGAAAAGAAAACACCAAGAAGAAAGAGGACTTTGGGTCGCTTCTTCCTCCAAGGGAGGGCTCTTGGACCCCCACAACTAAGCTCTTCTTACAACTTTGAAACTTGAAAGAAATGGTGAAATAATCCCAAGCTAATCCACTCAAGAGGTGAGATGGATTTCCCAAATGTAATGATGCTAGTATGCTCTTGATGAGAAAAGAGGATTCCCCAAGAGAATAGCAAAAGCATAACCTTGCAAATGAATTCCTTGAAAATGTAGTGCACCCATGGCCTTGTTTTATAGCACCACTTTGAGGTATTGTGCAACCAGCTTTTAGTGTGAAAAGGGGTTGTTTAGGGCATTTTTAGGTCTTTGACCAACCACCCAGTCGGATCCAGTCGAGATTTGGATGTCAAATCAACTTGGAAGCTGAACCAGAAGTGGGCGGGAGGCCGACCAATCTCATAAATGCGTTGTTCTCAGGTGTGAACGGATTTTAGCGACCACAGTCGCACATCATGTGCATGTGCACTTTTCATGTATTTATGGCTTGTGCATGTGTGCGCGTTCCCTGTGTAGTCATAACGCACCTTAATTTTATCACTGGTTGTATAGTTTTTGACCTTTTGGAAATTCTTTTGTGGAAATTTTGGTCCATGGGTGACCTCATAACTGTTTGAAGATGTTGGATTCCTGTAACCATTTGCAGATGAAATTTCAGTGATAACAATCTTTTATAAGGGCTTGTTATGCGACTTATCGGTAAATGCAGACATAAATAGATCTCCCTAGATACACCTAGATCTAGAACAAAACAGAACAAGACATGATGCTTTCTCTAAGCTCTAACCATTGAGTTTACTATCAAACGAAAGATAGGTGACATACCGTTTAAATATCACTTCCTCTTGTCGTCGTTTTCCTAGCTCCACTCCAGTGCTCCTGTGATATTAGATATGCAAGAGAACACAAGCGAACCAAAGTGAAAGCAATATAGTATACTCAAAGAGAACCTATTTATGCGATCAAGGAATCATACAATAAAACGAGATGAGTTTTATGGGAAAGAAACATATCAATGTATTATAAATAATGAAAGTGGAGATTACAGCCAAAGCCTTGATGTTGCAAGGTCCCCTTCCGATGACCCTTTTCTCCAACACACACACTTGCTCCAAACTTGAATGAAGAATATCCATAATGACTTGATGAACTGAAATGAAGCCCTCAAGAATGGTACAATGCAGAATTCTCCATACAATCTTAGCCTTATTAAACCTTCATTAACCTTAGCCTTTTCCATGAGAAATCCCTCTTTATATAGGGGAAAGAGAGATGGTTGAAGAGATTAGGATGATCCCACCAAATCAGAGAAGCGAGTAGGATCCCAAACATACAGATGCCACCTCACCTTCTAGAATATTCCCTTCTAGAACTTTCGTGAAGGTCGACCTTTTCTTAGCCTTTTGGCATCGTCACACTCCCACTGTAGAGCAGCCTGTGGAGACATCACAAACCAATTTTTGGGCAGAGTGTGACAACCCAACATTGTCGCACCCTGCTTATGATGCAGCCTGCGACGACTTTCCTTAATAGGGCTTTTTGGAAAAGGAAGCTAGTCACTTTCCTCATGGAGAAAGGCTCTTTTTGGGAACATGAACACATGTTGTCAGTGGATCACTAAGATGACCAAAATAATGTGTAATAGGGCTCTCCCTATTTGAGCAGATCAATGGTCACAACTCGTGCTCAAATTTCCTTTGGTCTCAGTATTAAGTCGCTCCTCGGGAGACACCTGTCAACCCAAAACGCATTGGCAATATGCGTGGCACATATCTTGTGTCACCATCATCTCTTTACTATGCCACAATACCACTACACGTGGAATCACCACTGATCAACATGTGGACCTCTACATGTACTCAATGTGATATGCATGTCCCCACGAATGCACTCGACATGTCTCTCCAGGTGCCGACACCTATCCTCTGGACATTGGTGGAGTGATTTCATCCTCTTCAACATGGCATCATTTCCCTCCTAAATTCATATCGAAGGACCACCAAAATCTAGGATTAGGATTACTTTTAACTGGTTTCGATAGACGATCATGATTTCTCCTCGGAGTCTTGCCTTCTGAGTGTTTTTCTCCCAGTGGATAAAATCACTCTGAATGTCCCACTGTGATGAATGGTCATCATCATTCTAAATTCTTCCCCGATCGATCGACAACTCTAGTAAATTCAGAGTCTCATCCAATCTAACTGTGGAATACTTTGATGGATCTTCCACAATCGATGGTTGATGCCTTTCAACCATTCGATCCGACGACCAAGGTTAAGAAAAAGGTTTAAGACTAAAGTCACCCAAAGGGCCCACGCTTGAGTCACCGGCCAATCACTTTTTCCCATTCACATGCTAACACATGTCAACCTCTGGGCACATCGGTGCTCCAGGTTAGCATGACACATCATACTTATGTCCCACTCCTTATAATCTCACTTGAGTGAGACCACAAAGATCTAAGAGAGAGGTTAATCCTAGCTACTCCTTGATTAATGTTCCATGTATTCCCTCGGAGTGTCCTCCTTTGGAGTACAACTCCTTTAGACCCACAAATTACTCTGACTGATATCCTTTGATGGATGACGAGGATCTGATATTTCTCTAGTTCCGATCAACAATCTAGATCTTTCCTCNCACATTTGATCATTTTGAAACTACGCCCGCCAACGAAGGGTCAAGAAATATTCACGATGCCATTTCAATGGTTGTGATTCGTCTTATCTCAAAAAACTGAGTTTCCACAAGACGACAGTATGAAACTTGAGAATTAGAAGTTTTTCGAGGGTTCTTCCAATGTTTTCCTTTGATTAAAAACCCAAATTGCTCTTCACAACTCAGGGATTGTCCCAGATCCCTTCTTTGAGGTTTTACCAGACATTCTTGGTCTCCTCCCTCATTTCATTCCATTGAGGGGGCATCATTTATTTCATTTGAATCCATATCCCATTTTCCAGGAAACCCAATACAACTGGAAGTATAAACATGCATACATGTAACTGTGCATATGGACATAAAAATCACATTTTAATTCCTTTAACTCGAGACAATATAAGAGGCTCAAGCATTCACGTGTACAAAGCATGTCCATACCATAAAATTTCCTTAATTTCTTAAATACACAAACATGCAAGATAAAAACTAGTCTAGTCATCAAACAAGCATGCACATCCTTGAAATATTCACATACAACTCAGCCTTAAATTACAGTTCAATTACACAGGGTACAAAAATACTTATCTATTATAGTTGATATTTGATCAACTGAACGTGGGTGTTTTCCTTTCCACCCAACCATAGGCTCAGAGGCATTCACTCTTAGCACTATGGCCACCCCCATGCCAAGCCATAATATCACTAGGGAAATTTCTCTGTGGTCCTTAGGTCTTCTACAAATTCTCAGAGATCCCTAGAGAAATTTCTTTGTGTTCCCCCACAATTAGTTGTTGGCAATCTAAAGAATAATAAATTTACATTGTTCACATGACATAGCATGGTAATCATAAATAATGATTAATTACAAGCTGGGGGAAACATGGGTATTACATAGAAATATGATGCCCCGTTGGACGTGAGGTTCTAAGGCTGGAGGCTGGCCTCCAAAAATTCGAAATATATTGAACATGCGATTTCTAGGTGGACTTTGGAGCCCCAACAATCATGAGAATAAGGTAGAAGAAACCCTAGCAACAAGACATTTAGAGTTTGCACCAAAAAGAACCCTTTGTGGGAGGGCATGCTCCATAATAGAACCAAATTTGGGTAGAGATGAATCAAAATGTTGAGAAAAACCCTAGGAACAATTATGTATAGGGTTTTCGTCAAAGTGAGATTCGGTTGGGAGAGTGTTCTCCAAAAAAGAATGAAAATGGAGTCAGATGTGTGGGGTGGAAGCATGGCCTCAAAACCCAATGCTAGAAGATATGTAAGCCCATATTGTATTCTTTGATACTAATTGATGAGAGTAGTGACCTCTCAAATTGTAAAAAACCTAGCTTGAAGAGGGAAACACACAAAGTTGAAGGATATTTAACCTAGAAACAAGAGAAAAAGAGCATTAAAAATGAAGAGCATCAAGGTCAA
>SNQJ01S0037149.1:60304-79415 GCA_010110895.2 Picea sitchensis | reverse complement strand
CACACAACCCAATGGTTGAGAGAAATAATAATAAAATCTAATGAAAATCTAATGATTGTAGCCTAAAGGTTGGAAAGTTGTAGCTAACAAACTAAATGCTCACATAAAATAATGCTAACTAAATATGTTGAAAACAAGGGGAGTGCTCTCTTAAGAAATGGGTGTCACTCTGGTTGTGTCCTCCTTAGGGAGTGAATGCTAACATTCCACATCAAGAGAATACAATAAACACTCATATGCAATAAAATTCTCCAACCTATAAATTTTGCATGATAGGTCCCAAAGCCATATTAGTGATTTTACACTTATTATTTTCCCAATCCATCGACAATTTAGAGTCACCCAACACTTGCAAATTTTGTATACCTTTATCTTCAATTGTTTTTATCAAGATATACAAAGAGAAAAACACATCTATGTTATTGGACCTAAGCCCAAATCCATATTTTAATGTGAAAATGAAGAGAAGACAAGTGAAGGATCACCCTAGCCCCACACTTACTTGGAGTTCCTTGATTGGCACCATCAAAGAAACTATGGGCTAATGAAAAATCAATCATTGGCTTCTTTAAAATCATGACAAATTTTTTAATAGGGGCCTTCTATTGCTCTCTATAAGATAGTCTTGTATAATGGGCTACCTGACCTATTGACAAATATTTATCTTGACAAATCATTTTATTTATAGAAAACCACATACCCCATAAGACATAACAGATGACAGTTTTATCTAAGATCCAACTTTCAAAGCATTCTAGTAGAGACTCTTTATCCCAAGAGTATATTCTATTTACTAGCTATAGGATTTCTTTCCAAACAGATCTTGATAAAGGATAGGGAAACAAAATATGGTCAAATGTTTCACTATCCTCTTTGCACAAGACACATCCACCTAGATAATTCTAGTTTCTTTTTGGGCCATTGTACCAGGAAAGGATTTTATCAGATAAGGCTAGCCACAAGAAAAATATTGTTTTTAAAGCGCATTTCAGCTTCCAAATAAATCTCCACCACCAAACCCTTTCATCCATAAATCCTACTTCCATCTTGGCTTCATACACTAATTTTGTTGAAAGAGTCTGAGAACGTTTATTTTTTTACCATTTCAGTTCATCCTCCTAATCTTGTAACACAATTTAATTATGTTTTATTAGAGTGATGTAATGAGACCATTTTGTTGTTGAGTTTCCTTGTAAGTTCAAATCCTTAGTAGAGCTCCATTCTTGAAACCATTATCCAAGACACATTGAATTAGTGACATCATGAAGCCTTGTCAATACATTTGCATCAAGTTCTTCTAACAAAGGACGAGAGAATCTGAAGTTTCCATTGCAACCTATCCAAGGGTCTTCTCCCAATGTTAACTTATCACATATTCCATTCGTCCTAGCAACCTAGTCACAAATGAGTGGGAAATCCTTGACCAACCCTTTCCATACAATTGTAGCACCCTTAATTGAGTTTGTTTCCAATCTTATCCAATCCTCAACTGGCCTATCTCCTATGTGTTTTCCTTCATTACTTTTTCCCATAACACTTCTTGAAAAAGAGCCTCCACAATCTTTTATCTACCAAGGCCTAACTAAAAACATTTATATTTTAAAACCCCAACTCCCCACGTCTTTTTGTTTTTATAATTTAGACCATTTTACCAGAGGAATACCTTCATTTTCCCTCATTCATGTCCAAATAAAAATAAATCATTTTTTCCTTATTTTTTCTAGAATACCTTTTGGGATGTGGGCTATGGATGTCTGATACATTGGAATATTTTTCAACATTGTCTTAACAAAAACTATTCGACCTCCTCTGGACCACCATATTTTGCACCAACATGAAATCCCTCCTCTATATTCTTATATAACCATATTGAATCTACAAATTTTTAATCATTGGGTTTCAAATGGAATCCCATATATTTTAAGCCTTGATCCAATGACCATGAGGTCAAGGAAAATACTTGTGAAATTTGTCTTTCAATCTCATCCCCCAATCCATTAAAATGCATACAATATTTACTTAGTTTAACTTTCATTCCTATTGCTCCACATAATGGATCCAAAAGAGTTTTATAATTCTTCAATTCCCTTAAGGAACCTTGATTATAATACAAGATATCGTCAACAAAAAGAAGATGGGAGATGTATACTGAACCTACAACTCTAATACCTTTGATGGATAACATTATTGTTTGTATATATAACATGTTTTTTCACAGAGAAAGAAAAATACATGGTAAACACATCATGGAATATGCACCACACATCCCAGACACTCAAACTCATGAGAGGAAAGAGAATCCTCCAGACATGGTAGAGACTATGAGAAGTTTTAATTAAAATAATGAGATACTTATCAAATCCAAAGAAGAATAAATGGAATTGAATTTCGTTCTATTACAAAGCCTTACTGAAATTTAGAAGAGCATGCAACAAGGTCAGATATCAAGTAATGTGGGTAAAAGTCCTTCGAGGAAGATGTCACTTAGAAAACAAAAATAGACCTCCAGTGATGATTATGATACAATGGCAGATTCTTCAAGTCAGAATATAGCTATGTCTAATGAATCCATTAGTAATGGGTCCAAACCTTCTTCTAGGAACAAGAAGAAGAAGAAAGTTTCCAAATACTACTTACAGGGGGAGTTCCAAAAGATAAAACCACCTACCTTTAATGGTGAGGTGATGTCTGGTGAGGAGGTTGAGACATGGCTTCTTGGTATGAGAAATTATTTTCAGGTGCATGATTACTCCAACAACATGAAATCTAGAGTGGTTATTTACAACCTAAATGACAAAGCATCTATTTGGTGGGAGTATATCAAGAATGTAAAGAACCTTAGTGAAAAGAAAACAACTTGGAAACTATTTAAAAAGTACTTCCGTCAAAAGCATTTATCAGAGAGGTATTATGATGGAAAAATCAAGGAATTTCATGAAATGAAATTGGGTCATATAACTATGGATGACTATGTAAGCAAATTACTCTAACTACTAAGGTATGCTTCATATATGAAAGATGAAAATGTAAAGATTCAACGTTTCCTTAGTGGATTTCCTTAATCATACAAAGACATGATTGAGTTTGATGAGCCTAAAAATCTTGATGATACAATAAGAAAAGGTAAGTACTATTATGAGCAAAGAAATAACAAACCAGAATTCAGCAAGATGTGGAAGGAAAAGAACAAAGGAAAAGTTTGAGCAGAGGAAGAAATGGTTTAAGCCTCCACAATTTAAGAATGAATCAATAAGTTTTAAACCAAACCATCTAGCACGAAGAAGCTTTCAACACAATTTTTTGTCTCAGAATGGAAACAAGCCAACAGATTCAATAGCAAGAAAGCCAAGGGAACCTTGGAAATGGCCTATCAAGTGTTGGGGATGCGAATAAGAGAATTTTCTCATGGACTTTCCTCCTAGGAAGGAAACTAAGAAGAATACCTATACTATACAAGAAGTTGCAATAATGAATGACATAGAAAACACTATTCCAAAAATATATGTTGCATTAGAGGATCAACATGCAAACCACCAGGCATCGGTGGTGGAACTTGATGGAAAGATAGATAAGAAAGTTATTTCTATTCTAATTGATCCTAGATCTACTCATAGCTACATTTCACCTAAGATTGTTGATACATGTATCATTTAGAAAAGAAAACACAAGAAATCCTGGTTAGTTCAGTTGGCTACATGAGTAAAGAGAAAGGTTAATGAATTGATATAATATTTCCCAATGGAAATGAATGGACTTCTTACAAGGGTGAATTTGAATATTTTACATTTGGGTTTGTATGATGCCTTAATTGGAATGGATTGGCTAACAACACATAAATTAAAGTTGAACTGCTATAATAAGACCTTTGAATGCATAGATGATGAAGGGAACCCAAGTTTAGTGAAACACACTCCGAGAACCATTTATATCATACAAATTTCATCCTTAAGGTTAAAAAGAAGTTCCATAAAAGGTTTCCATTTATATGCATTTCATGTATTGGATTGAACAACAAAAAAAGAGTCAAAGATTGAAGACTATCCAAAACTCCAAGAATTTAAGGAAGTTTGTCCAGAAGAGATACAAAGTCTACCTCCAAAAAGAGATATTGACTTCTCAATCGATCTCATGCCTAGTTCTTCATGTATATCAAGAGCTACGTAAATAATGAGTACACTTGAAATGATGTAACTGAAGATGCAAATACAAGATTTTTTAGACAAAGGGTATATCAGACTAAGTGTGTCTCCTTGGGGAGCATCTATATTATTTCATAAATTTGTCAAGAATTGAGTAGACAAGATGAAATAGATTTAACCAAAAATAAATAAGAAACCCTTAAAACATTTAGTTGGACCCAAAGACACAATGGTAGATTGGCCCTACACTTAGTTGCATTGAATGGATCAGATCACAAGCTAAGGTGTTTGTCTTAGGAATGAGTCACAACATGTGATTTATGGGAGGCCACTCTAGGAAGGGTTGTGGCCTTGTATGGGAGGTGACCCTCACTAGTGCATGTCCCTCATATAAGAGCATGTGTCCTTGTATGGGAAGTGACCCTCACTATGTGTTCCCCTCATATAAGAGCATGTGGTCTATTTGGGTGTTGCACCATTTGCATAAGGGTGGCTCTCCCTTGGGTATGCCCTCCTTGAAAAGGGTTGCATCCTTTGCATGGGGGGAATGCCTCCTTTTGGCATTCCATCCTTGCAAAGGGTCACATCCCTCAAGGGATATTCCCTTTGCAAACATATGTTGTTCCCTTCATAATGACCAGAACATGCCCATGCATGACGCTCAACAAAAAATTGCCTTCAACAAAAGAGGGGAATTACTCCCATTGATAAAAATAAAATAACATTTGGATAAAACAAGAGTCTCTACTCAAAAAAAATTGTAGATTTTGAATTCAAGAAAGGAAAATCATGGTTATGAATCAAATATACATAAGATATAGCAAAGAAATGGTAAAACTAGTTGGGGAATGTGCCTATTATCAATCTACAAAATAAGGCATATATTTTGATAAACAAGGGAAATTCCCATTCATATATGCACAACATATCAATGACACTACAACTTCTTTGAGTATATCTTAGCAAGAAAGGAAGAGGACAACTGTGGAGAATTTTTCCTCCTCCCTTCCCATTTTTCAGATATTGCAATTAAATAATTAAATAGCACTACCGAAATTTGAATAAACTACATGTAAAAGTTTCTTCTATACCAAGCAAGGAACCCTTCATCTGAATGCAATAAGTTTCTTCCATATCAATCATGGAACCCTTCATCCAAATGGAGTAATATGAGGAAGAGGATTGAATCCCTCACCCCACTCACACCTTTCCTTCACTCTACAAATCAAACAAATGACAAAAATATCCTCCCATTCCTTATCTACTTTTATAAATTTCTTCTAGGGTTTTAGAGGGCAATTAGCAATTTAATAAATTAAATTATTCCTTTATCTTCAACTTATTAATCTCAAATTAAGTGGTTGAATGAAGAAAATAAGAATTAAATCCTTTCTAATTTAATGTGTGTACTTTAGTTCATATGAAGTTAACTAGTTAACCTATATCTAATTATCTCCATTAATATCCCTATACTCATTATAATTATCAATCAATTACTTATCTCCACTCATAAAAAAACAAATAAATAAAACCCATAAATAATCACCATGTTCATATCCCCAAAAAAAAACCCATAAATAATCACCATGTTCATATCCCCAAAAACAGGTTCATTTAACTATTCTACATTTAAAAATGTATAATAACAACATTATTTAATGTAATTAAGACTACAAGTGAAATGTGGGCTTTTCTCCAATTTTAACCATCATTTATGTAAGAAAATACAAATTCAACCAAACATTGTCCTTTAATTTTCTCTATTACATTCCCACAATTAAAAAATAAACATGGTGACCGCATATATGAGAATACCTGGGTGAAGAAGTTTATCCTACTCCTTGCACCAAGCTTTGCACCAACTCTCTTTCTCTAGGCATTACCCACAAAGTTTCAACTAGATTACCACCCCACCATGCTCAGGGGACTATTCTTCCCATGAACCCCATTGGGTTACAAGAGTTACTACCAAAAAAGTATCACAAGAGATGGTTTTCCTTAGCCCTACCACCTTAGCTATGCAAGAATGTGGATCCCCAACCACATGAAACAAGGGAAAAAAACTAGGGCCAAAAGTATAGCATGGACACTCTCACCATTCTTTCTATAAAATTGACATTATGATAAACATCCAAGACTAGGTGCCTTTCATAGTCCATTTTCCTTTTATAACTTTCATGCATTTGCAACTAAGTCCTCATGCAAAAATCCATGCATTTTCACAAAATATAAAATGCCTCTTATTCACCACCCCATGCATTATTTTAGTATTTTCCATGCTTCAAAATTAAAATACACGTGACATGTACACAAAATTCCTTTTTCAAATAAACAAAATGCATGTTTCCCCTAAAATAACATTAAACAAAATGCATGTTTCCCCTAAAATATCATTAAACAAAATGCATGTTTCCCCTAAAATAACATTATTTCCATGTGGATGCTAACTATGAACTTTGAATTTCTTAAATAAAATAAAATGCATGTGATATGCCATAGTATCACCCTCTAGGTGCATTTCAATATGATCAATTTACAATGGAGAGTGAGAATCAACCAAAACCAAGGACAAGGTCTCTACACTCCAAACCCACTAGTTGCTAAGGATGAAGTATGTACACTCCAATCCATTGGTTATGGTGAAAGTCATCATCATGACTTTCACCACTCATAAAATATTTTCATCCACATGCCACACTCTCATAAAATATTTCCATCGACTATCAAGATGGGTCATCTAGGTACCTAAAATATTTTCATCGACTATCAAGATGGGTCATCTAGGTACCTTGAATGCTCCCAATGTAAACAAGGTCAAGTTTAATCCATGTAGGGCATTACATAATACCCCTCTCTTTTATAAGCTTCGTCTTGAATTTACAATGAGAAAATATAAGAAACTCAAAGAATAATTATGTGCCATGAACCAAGAATACAACCAAGGCATCAACTACCAAATTATCCTTTCCATGATGGTCGTGATGATATTATTTTCATCACTTTCTAGAAATGCACACAAAATCCCTTGGAGTATGCATTTTATTACTATTGAACACATGTCTTTCATATTAGGGCCATTTGCATAAAGTTCAAATATCATAGGGTTCAAATCATTATCATATTTCCAATGCATTGTTTTAGATTTCAAGTCCTTCATATTTTCACAAATATCATCTCATCATGGTGCTCAGGTGGCCAAATCGAATTGTCAAAACACATTACTACACAAGAGAACCTAACCCATATTGCAAGTACTTGCAACTAGCTCGGAAAAAATCTTGAGTTGTTCTACACCATATTCCTCATTCTTTTTTTTGTGTGTTCATTGATGATGAAAAGGCATGGCTATCCTAATACCAACATTTTTTAATAGTGTTGGGCAAAAGAAACATAGGTGAGATTGTTACCTTATGTTTATAGCATTTTGAAAAAATATCAATCAATCCTCAAGAAATATGTCCTTGGGACCAATGTTGTCTTTTATGATGTGTTATGACAAAGAAATAAAGAAATGTCTGTAACAAAAAATTATAACAGATTTAATGAATAATGATAAAACATAAAATCTGAAACAAAGATTACACATATAGTCCAAAATGAGACCCCAAAACCATCAAATGATTTTATTAATTCAGTTCTGAAATACATCCAAAAACATTCTTCCATACCCCAGAATGGGTAAGGACCAGAATAGGACTTAGAATTCATAGGTGGAATGTTACATCACATAGAGACGACTAGTGTCTTCTAAGTAAAACCAAGACTGAAAAATAATTGGATCAACAAGACACAATATGCCACTGCCTTGATTCTACACAAAATTCCTAATTAGTACTAAAAATCAATTCATAAATCCAATAAGAATTTACAGGTTATCAAAACATATGATCAACCTTCTGAAGCATGTCAACACTCAATGCTTCTTGGTCCTTCTTATTTCCACCTTCAGTTAGACCCTACTATCAACAAGAAGTTCTTATCTTTTAAGTGTTTCAGAAGTGAATGAAGTAGTAATGTAATCTCACTCTATAGCAAGAGAAAACTTTATCAGAGTTTATGTTTCTATCTCTCCCCTTTTTGCTTGTCCCTTATGTTCCCCTTTTATTCTCCAAAAGTAGTCTTAAGTAGTTCCAACCACTTTTAGTTAAGTTATTTAAATAAATTTTAGTTATATAGGGACAACTCATAATTAACTATTAATAAGTAATGATAAGGGTATAATAAATATTAACAAATAGGCGGGGAGCCCTAATTAACTTTATTGTTTAATTTTCAAAATATCTCCTTGTTTCTCCATCAAAACATATGCATCAATATCATCAAAACATCATTATATACACATATCCCAATCAGCTCACACATCAAATATTCCAAAACATACTTGTTACTCCCATATACCAAGTGTATATGCATCTACATGCCCAAAATAAGTAAATCAACAAGTTGTCCAAAATATAAATTGTTGTTCAAAAATAAGTAGAGTATGTCCCAAAAGTGAAGCCAAAATAAATAACATGATAAAATCAGAAATCATATTTTTTATGTTAGGTAGTCCACCTCTGTTCACTTCTTGTAGACTCTATCATCTTGGGCACCTGTGAATATGCCTTGATGGGAATTTCACCTTTAACTATTCATGCTCCTGGCTACATATCTTCAAAATGGGTATGTATACAGTGGAAAGTAAAACATCAAATACCATTTTCATTTTCATAATTTTAGAAATAACTCTGAATTGATCAACAAGAAAGCATGCATACAACTAGGGATAAAAGGGAAGGGAAACTCAAAAAAAACTTTCATCTCTTCTTTGAAATATGTTCATATCTCACCATCTCATATAATTGATGTTTAATTAAGAACATGGGAATTACAATGTAATTGGGAATATGAGGGGATTTGTAATGTATGGAAAGTGAAAATGAATGAGAAGGGGAGTAATGTTACATGTTCAGAATAATAACACATCAATCACCAACCATATTCCAATATATAAATGTCTACCAATAATCATCTTATGAATTCCATGTCAATCACATCCTCATTTACTGCTAGCATATTCACCATGTCTATTCAAAGAAACCTTTGAATTTTCTCATGTATTAGGGGGGAATATATGAACTAAAAATGGATATGGTATTTCAGAACCGAGAACAATTTATGAAAAATGAGAGTATGAAGGGAATTGGCCCTAGAAACAAAATAAGCAATCAAATATCTTTTAAAACATATGACTTCCTCCAAAATAGAGTTCATTAAGAAAAATCACTTTGATATATATCATTTTTATATTCTTCCCTTCACCATAATTTTAATTGATAAAAATATACTTATGCTATCAAAATATTCATGCCAAACTGATTGAAAAACCTTTCATATTTCATAAAACAGGGGGAGGAAGATGAATTTTTTAAATGATATATGTTCTTGGGAATTAAAGGAATGATGAATGAAAAGTGAAAGTATGGGGGATATGATCATGTATGTAGAAATACAAGCATTTCTTAATTCTTAGAAAACCCATCCACATTCACATTCCAAATTCAAACAAGTATGCCTCATAACCAATGACTATAACTCCAAACCAACCCTGCATTTACATACAACTTAATATCTACACATAATTTTCTATATCTTAACCTTTAATAATCATCAAGTATCATACAACGAGGGTTATACGAATTATTTATGCCAATAAAATCAACGTCAACTATTTCGAGACCCAAAACTGTATGGCATAACCATCCTGGTATTTCATTGTTTCCAAACAATCCATAAAATATAATACAGAGGTGTGAATCCTCTCTTCAAACGGTTCTCCAACCGAACCAGGTGAAAGGGCCCTAAAATATTTGCATACGCGGCTCATAATGTAACTATCAAAATCAATGAGGGTTTGAAACTGGGTTTCATTACCCTTTTTTACTTGTTAAAAAAAATATATCAACCCTTGCCAGACGTTTAACCATTTCTCTGTGTAAGGAATGCAGAGGTATCTAGATAGACAAACATGTAAAACCCACATAGGTTTGAGCTTCAAGACAAGACATATTCATGTCATGCACATGATTTAAAAAAAAAAAACAAGGTTTAGCATAAAACTAAATAATCAAATATTTCCCCCAACCTCAGAGTTACGACACCAACAGTGGGTTTTTAAATACAACAAATCCAATGACATGATAATGTTCATGGAAAGACTTTACAATGTGAGGTCGAGTAGCATTATAGGATGCCAATTGAAAGACATGGGTTCAAAACAGTTTGAAACATATAACGAAATGCATGTAGAAGGAAAACCACAAGTCATTTCCCACTTTTGAGTTCAAGACTTCGAGTCTTAACAAGTGAAAAGGAGGCTGCTATAGAGCTTGTATTTTTTGAAAAAGGACATAAAATAGTGTGTACCAAGTCGTAAACGAGCCATTTATAGTGAGTTCATATAGTCGGGACTGAAACAATATTTTTCATGATGAGGGTTAATACCAAAGAAGAAAAAGAGGGAAAAATATCTTTGCAGCGATAAAACGAGTTCAAGAAGATAGTCAAAAGAAGCATACCCATTTACCATTCAAGCAAAGTTATTCCATAAACTATTACTGTAAAAAAAATGCATTTGATGGGTATGAGCTAGAATAGCCATACCTTTCCTTAGCGCTCAAATATTTGCAAAAAACAAGCTTCCCAGTTAAAACAAATGCCACAGTCAAGCTCTGGAACCAAATTTTTACTCAACCAACATGAAATCGAAATGAAATGCCAAAATTCCAGCACAAGGTGGTATACCTCAGTAAGTAAATGCCCGTGTCTCATACATTAAATGCATGGGGCATCACATTCCTTGAAAATTATTAACAAATCAATTTTTTTAATCCATCTCATATTTCCACTATACACCATAATAAATTGCAGCTCAAGAATATGCCAAGTATGCGATTCATCTCATGCCAAATAACCATGTCAACCAACCACATAAAATTCCAACTCAAACGATGATGCAAATTTCACATCAAACCTCAAATCCAAATTTACAATTAAAACCACATTGAAATCACATCAATAACACATCCAACAGATATATCAACCATTTGGTGCCAAAATATAACTATGAGGTGGTCAACAACATCATCGTTGAGTCCATGTGTGATACCATATATAATATGCATTGAAACTTAAAATATCGACCCTTTAATTGCAACATGTCACCTTTCTCATATAGAATGAACAATTCCACATATATGATTATACCATGAATGTAATAACATGTGAAATGAATGTAATGACATGTGGTGTCATAACAAAAAATTGTATATATGGTAAACCATATTAAATAAACTTGTCATCTCTTCTAGATCATATCATATTTTTAGAACTCAACCTTTGAGACACAACAATTATAAAAACCCTTTTAATGCCTCATAATATTCTTGTATCAACATCAATAGCATTTATAATTGGAATGTTTGTAAGATAGAGGATCCTTTGAATTTTTTATGAGAAGAACCTTTTTTTCTTCTAGTGCAATCAAATCGATACTAAAACTCATAATCAAACCGAAGAAGGAGACAATATCATTGCATAATGTATATGAGATCATTTGAGCAGAGTGGTAACGTTCAATCTTGGGGACAATTGAAATCAAACATCATTTTTTTCTTCCTAGGGGGTCCCACCTATAGTTAAATATTTAATATATCATAGATAATAATAATAAAAATTATTCCTTGCAACTATTTGCAGGTTGGTGGCTAGTTTGCAAGTTTGTGAGTCAACATACACTTTGATGTATACATATGCAACACTTTGATGTATACATATGCAACTTTCCTAAATTAATAATGTAGTTGTATACATATACATGATTACCAACTTTAGTCCTTTGTTGATCTCTTTTCATGTTAGGGACAGGGATAATTTTAATGGTGGAAATTTATATTAAAATATAGAAACATAGGCTAATCTTACTAGTCCTTAATATGCAAAATGTAAAATGTTTGGCGATAGTTTTGTAAAAATATTCAAATTTATAAGTATTTTATATAGCTTTTATAAAATTTTGGCAATTTTTAAGGCAAAATAATTCTATTCTATGGAATTTGGGAGAATCATTTTTAGAAAAAATGGAAATTAATGAATCTTTTTTTCAGAAAAACCACGGAAAATTATCCCATTGGTGAAATTTAGCCTCTAAAATCATCTATGGTTAGGGAAAAGAGTCAACCTCCTAGGGTATTCTTGAAAGGATAATCAATATCCCCCTCTATGTTTTTATAGAGGTGGCACTCCTCTTTCTCACTCAAATATTCAATATATTTTCTCAAAACGTAGATTCACTCATCCATAACATCAACACCTGTAAGTGGACCGAGTGCTAAAATAAATAAATAGATAACAAATGAATTATAGAAGAAAGATAATAACCTTACTTGCAATAATAATTACATCCATTCATTCAGGTAATGAGAATTTTTTTTTGAAGCAAGACTCATAGATAGAAAATAAAACTAATGGCCCATAAATCAGAGAACTTTAAAATATTTCATTCATTTAGAATCATAATATGGATAGGAGAAGAACACGTGAGATCCCATTTCTTTGTAAAAAGTTCAAAACCACAAATTTTTATGAAATCCTGGAATAGCTCTCTACAACATTTAAATATATATCACTCATATATGTTCAAGTTTGAATAAAGTGTTTTCCCATTGCAAAACACATTATTCTTGATACTTAAACAATAAAAGGAAATGCATTTTCCCAAATGGAATGGGATGGGGCTCCTACGGACCAAATAAAATAGTATCGATAACCTGGAAGACAAGGAGAAATGCAATCAAGGATCAACTTTATGAGTAAACATTAAACGAATAAAGCTAGATGATTCACAGACTGGGAAGAAAGGAAGGGAAATTATTCAAAAGAAAACGCACTCACAAAATTGCAGAGGATTGGCATCTCTCTCTCTCTCTCTCTCTCTCTCTCTCTCGTAAATTTTATTTGAATTCGGGGTATTCATGTAGTTATAGTTGGGATTCAAACCTTCTTGGAATAATTGCTTCTTGGTAGTTATGTTGGGTTAAATATTTCTTCCAATGATCTCTCGATCCATTCTTCAATGTATNTCTCTCTCGTAAATTTTATTTGAATTCGGGGTATTCATGTAGTTATAGTTGGGATTCAAACCTTCTTGGAATAATTGCTTCTTGGTAGTTATGTTGGGTTAAATATTTCTTCCAATGATCTCTCGATCCATTCTTCAATGTATCCCTTTATTGGCGGGAGGTGATATCTTGTTTAACCCTAAGTGAGAATATTTCTTCTTCAATTTCTTCATGTTCTAAACGTAGCTTCTCAACTAATTCCAAGTGGTATTCATTTTTGTTTACAAAGGTAACAAACCACCACTTTATTTCATCCTCCGAAAATTTAGTGAAGTCATCGAACTAGTTTTCCCATGAAGCTTTAATCACACCCAATACCATCGCTAGTTATTCTTTATTTATAACCATAGAATCTCTTATAAGTGGTGGGCCTTCAAGGTCTTTAAAAAGTTCTAGTGCTTTAAATAATGCACCACTTCTTTTGTCATTTAACTTTGTACAAGTGGAAATTACTTCTCGTAACATTTTTATTCTATGGTTTGAAGGAAACTTTCGTTAGTTTCTATGATAATCACTTAAACTAGAAACCTATGCAATAAAGGTACTTGAAGAATTTTTATAAAAAGTTTTGTCATGTTCTAATTCCTTTTCAAATATTCTATGAAGTTGATGATCCTTTGTAATAAATTTCTTAGGCTTGAAATGACTTCCCATGCTAGTGAAATAATATTAAGTCGCTTATTAATATTTTCTGCAACACAAAATATAACTCCGTTAAGTAATTTGGTGACTTTTCTCACCTTTGTAGAGGTTGAAGGTGTACTTGGTGGAATTTGATCTAGGGAAATAATAGCTAGTGGTTCTTCAAACAATGGCTTGGGACTCAATACATCCTCAATTTCATTTATTCATATTATCAACTTGATATTTTCCAACTATTGTTCTGAAATTGAATGGGCAAGGGCATCTTCGGTAGTGATATGAAACTTTAGGATTCCCGAGGGTCCGACTCCTCATAAATCAATCTCATAATTCCACTTCTGAGTTACCTTTTTATTTCTCACTTGGACCTTTTCAATTTGATTTTTTTTCTCTTCTTTATCATATTGTGCATTGTGTAATATCAATGTCTATTCTTCAAAAATTGTTGGCTCTTCATGAGAAAAATCTCCAATTCATTGGTTTTCAACAATTCAAAGGGCTACTCAAGGTGGTGGTACTATCAATTTCCGTGTCGGTTGCATCTCTTGGGATTTCTGAATTATGTGAATCCTTCTTGCTTGATCTTTTTTTTCTTTTTTGTTGAGATACTACATGAGTTATTTCAATATTAGCAAGGGTTGGGTCATCTTAATCATCTCCTCCAGTATGTCCTTCATTATTCTATTCTCTTCTAACATTTGATTCTTTTTTATTTTGTGTAGAGGAGGAACTCTTATGTGTATGGGGAATGGAAGAAGATTAAACCTTGGTAGCATCTTACCTCTTTTCCTTGTTTTGTTTTGTTTTGTTTTCTCTGAGTGTTGGAACTAACCTCAGTGACCAAATCATCATTACATGGTTGTTTTTCCTTTTTCTTTGGGGTATTTGGTTCATTATCACCATTTCCTTCAACAATCCTTGTAAAAAGGTTGCTATATCTCATAGAATCCAATTGTTGCGGAAAAAAAACCTCGAGATCAAAACCTGGGAGAGGTTGTGCTTCCTTCAAATTAAATGTGTTCAACATTTTAGAGATTTATAACTAGTGAGAGGCATTTCTTACTGTTACATTTGAAACATTAAAGGGAAATTTGTTCTTTCTCTTCCTTTCAAAAATGATATACCATGGTTTATATTATCTATGGACCTCTGCAACAAAATATCCATCACAAACAAATTTTGGAAGAAAAAAAAGGCTTCCCTCATAACCATATACCCTGATGTAGGTGCGATCTTCTTGATGTACACAAACTCCCTTTCCTTTTAGAAAATCCTCATCTTGTTGGGTTATCCTTGTTGGTGCTTCTCCGATCAACATATATCTAAAGTATTTCATAAATCTATCTTGAATAAGAGAAAATGGATTGGTGCCTTATGCTTCCAAAGAATAGGGTACGAAAATTGAACTGGTATGTTCTCAACCTCTAAATTACTTCTCAGGGGTAACCCCTCAAACACATTATAGTAGGTGACTATCAAGACCACAATCATGAATAATCTTTGAGTATTTACATAATTGGCCAACTGAAAGGAAATGTCATTTGAGATTACCTCAACCTAGTCGAAGATAGCTTCCTTTCTAAAATAAAAATGAAATACATATAATAATGACTTCGAGATATGAGAAGTGGATTCTCATCTCGTCAATTGTGCAAACATCCATGAAAAATCCTGATATGGCTCTACCAATAGAGCTATGTCGATGGCCAAAAATTCATCTGTCACTTTTTCAGAAGGAACCATGAAATCCTTTAAAAAATTAATCCCACCACCCTAGGAATCCATAAAAGAGTCGACATCAGGGAACCTAAGAATTTTGTTGGATGCGGGAAGTTAAATCATTCTTTTGAATATCTTGGGAGTTAGTGGAACAAGGTTCTTCCCTTCAAAATCTACTTGAATTGTTCTGATTTTTTAATCAAATCTTCGGGTGCACCAATAAACCAACTCACTAAAGTTGAAGACTGCAGGCATGCAACCAACATTGACTAAGTCAGTGGTTCATATTTTGTTACTTTTCTTATGTTCAAGAGTTAAAGTTTGAAACAATTGATATGCCACACACCAATGAAATTCTTTATCTTGGCGTGGAAGAGAATTAATTGTATCTCCACAAAAAGGCTCTTTCCTTCTTATAGCTGTCATATTTCTTATTCTTTCAAGGCACTTTGATATATGTGATATTGAATTATAGAGATCAGGCTTCTTAAAGGTTGAGTAAATGAATGATATTTACTAAAAAATCCTTTCAGCACGTAAAAATGTCCTTCAGAGTATGGGAAACCATAAATGGAAGTTACTTCGAAAAACAAGTGGTTCATGGGAAAATGGGATAATTAATCCACATTAACTTCATATCATCGCCCTTTACCTTGCAAATCAGAACCATTTAATGGATATTAAATGACCCTCGAGCAGTGTGCAAAGTGCAAGGTGTGGATGAAAATTTCGCTAAGTATAGATCATGGAGAGAGATCATTCCTTTGAGAAACTAGTTGTGTGGAAGTGTAGTTGTGCAAGAGATGTAAGGTGTGTAGAAGATGTAAGTGTGTGGGACTATGGGGTTGGAGATATGGAAAGTGCAAAGGGCGGGTTATATGGAGTTCTCCACATGACAGTTGTGTGGAAACAGAGATGTGCAGGGGTTTTGTTTTTGCGGAGGGGAATTTTGTGCAGGGTTTCCACACTACATAAAATCATGTGTGTTGTAATGTGCAGAACATGGTTAGAGAATGATGGAAATATTGTGCAAAATGCATGAGAATGGATATGAAAAACGAAATCCCTACACAAGGTAAAGAATCTTGCACAAGGAAGAAAAATGACTAAGTATAATGAAATTTTCCCATATGTAAGAGCATAGTGGAACATAAAACAAATGATTAGAAAAATATTCTACATATGGATAAACTTAAAAAATAAAGGACGACACATGAAAATGGGTCAACACCTTCATAAAGCAATGTGTTGATACTTGCTTAATCAAGGTATTCTTGCTTTTATGTCATTTTTCCATTGTTCATGTGAACATCCCTAATAATATAATATGAGATTCCAATGTTCTACCTCCAAGCCATATTGGAAAACTGCGTGACATATACTATAGTTCATTAAAATTATATCACTAGTTACATAGCATTTCACTATCATCTCATACCCAACAACTCCTTGTCAACCTTTAAATCATTACAAGTTTAGAGTAGGCTCTCTCAAATTATGCATGTTATCCAATATGGTCTTAGGTATTATTAAGTTTTTATAGATGGGAGCATACCACTTGTAATTAATGCATCTCAAAAAATCTCATTACACCTCACATTCTCATTATCACCACATGAGTAAATCGTTACACAACATACTTTTCGTTTGTTTGTCATACACATGCCTAACATATGTCTAATCGGATAAAAAAGTGGTATTTTATATAAATGTGGATTGGATGTTATCGGACATAGTCTACTAAAGAGTAAAAGTTCTTAATGCTCAAGAAAGGTGTATATACCAAAAGGACACTCAAGCCTTATTTATCATAGAAAATCATATTTCTTATCACATTATCTATACATCTTTTATTATTCCCACATTATTCCAAACCAATGATTAATGCCAATTCCATCGAGGCCATTCACATTGCTTGATTTTCTCAAGAGTCTCGACTCTTTACCCGTTGAAATCTCACTGGATTGCATAAGTAATTTTTCTCCCAGACATGAGCTGCATGACCTAGTTGTTACAAATATGGCATTTCTCTTAAATAGTAACTTTTAATATAACTAAAGTTACTACATGTGACATGTATTGGAGCATGTTAAATTAATGAAGCATTAGTGTTTGGTACCTATAATTAATGCATCGGTGTTCCTTTGCTTCATTAGGGGAGTTTTTATTTATAATTATGCTCAATACTGTAACACTAAAAACCTCCGCTAAAACCTCTGCAAAAGCCTATTTTCCTCATAATGTCATATGATGTACATAATAATTGCAACTCTTAGATGTATATATTGCAAATGTTCTATCCTTTTACTTTCAACTTACTATCCTTTCATGATGAACTAAACTCTCCACAACTTTAGTGTCATATCATAAACTTCATAAACTCCACCAAGTTTCATATTAACAAGCATCTTTGTGGAGATTTAACCTTGCAATTAGCTATTTGTGGATAATATTGTAGGACAATGAGCTAACCATTTTTCCATTTTTGGTTTGACAAATATAATAGGTGGTCAAATAAAAGGTTTCTAAAAGAAATTTGACAAAAATATTTTTCTTTGATGAAATTGTAAATATTATATCCAAATATTGCATAATCATAGTATGGGTTTTTTAAGCTATCGAATTATTTATGTGATCGAATTGCAATTTCAATAGATTTGATGGTGAATTTCAATAAAATTTGAATCATCATATTTATGTGAAGGAAGAGAAGAAAATGATCAAATTGTTGGCTCATTATCTTAATCCTTTCATAAAGTCTTTTATATAAGTAATTAATGGATCTATGCATCTCCCCCAACACCTTTGTTTTCTTAAGAAAAGATGTGCTAAAGTGTCAAAATCTTTGGCTCTATGTGTCACACCCAACTCCTTTGTTTTCTAAAGAAAACTTGGAAATCTTAACAATGATAATCTAATAGTGGATCATCACTTAAAACATGTCCATAGTGCTAGCTTAAGGAGAGGTCCAGTACTAAAGGTTATTACTAAAGGTGGGATATTACTAAAGATTATTGAACTTCTTGTTTATCTTTTGAAAAATCACTTCATAATTATTCCCTTAGGACAAAGATGGTTTGTAAATCCAGCTATTTAGGTAGTATAATAACATATCAATATTTTTTTGGGGGGTGAAATAACAAGAAATTAAATTGACAAATTTTGATAGGAAGTCTACAGTAAATATTTTTGTTAGAAAAAATTGCAATATTAGATGTACAGATTACACAATTCAGGTGTAGTAGAAGTTTTCAAGGTTGTTAAATTCATCTATGTGATGAAAAATAACATTCCATACAAAATTCAAATGGATATTTATTCTATGAAGTAATAAAGTTCAACTTTATTTATACACATGCATTTTTCCATTTTTGGAAAGATGTATAATCTCATTGCTTTGCTTGACCATCCACTCTCATATCACATGAAGCTATTCAAATATATGTTCCA
>SNQJ01S0037149.1:0-32451 GCA_010110895.2 Picea sitchensis | reverse complement strand
GCAGAAGTCCTGCCAATGTCCCAACGTGCCCAGTGCTAGGTTAGGGCCCGGGTTACTTGATTTAGGAGGTTTTTGAAGAGTCTGTTCAGCATGGCTTTGGCAAGGAAAGGCAATGAGTAGGCCTGATGCCAGGTAAGCAGGGATAGTGCAATTTAGGGTTATAACACTTATCCATTCTGATTCCTCCACGGATTCTATGATTCCAGCTTCAAGCATCCTGTCGATCTCATCTTTGACTTTCTGCTTATATAGCGGGTTTAATTTGTATGGTCGTTGTCTGATCTGCCTTGCTTCAGCTCTGAGTGGTATCTTCATTTCTCCTAACTCTCCTTCTATACCCTTCATTTCCGTAAATGTTGTGGGAAAAAGGTCATTGTACTCGCGTAGTAACTCTGTTATGATTTCTACTATTTTCTCATCCCAGTAGTCTTCAATGCTAGCCATTTTGGGATTCTCAATTGTCCCAATGTTGACTTTATTCACCTTGATTGGTGCAACAATTACTTCTATTCCTATCGGTGGACCTTCCACTTCTCTTTCACCTTCTGCTTCCTCGATCTGAATATCGTGCGGATCGTCTTCATTTGGTTCTTCTTCCTGCACATGATAGAATGACAACCCTTCTTTCACTATCTGTCTGTTCCACTGGTGTTCTTTTGTTATGAGTTCGACTTCTGGTTTCGTGATGAATATCAACCCTCTTATCTTCTTAAGATTTTCATCTATGTTGAGGTTCTCATGCTCGAATGAGAAAGTGACTGTAAAATTCTGTTGCAATGTCATCCAACTCGTAGTTCCTCTACGCAGTTCCTGGTCTATATACCAATTTGTTGGTATGCCCTCTAAGGTATGTACAAAATGATGAGGCCATTCCTCTGGGGGTGTCATTTTACACAATGCTCTACACTTCTCCAAGTGTTCTGAAGGTACCCCATGTCCATCATACTTATGTTGCTTGTTGCTTTTCTATTTTGCGTTGAACCTTATGTGCAGTAATCGCTTACATTGGTACCAATCCTTGATTGTTTCCTTGTGTTCGCCCCACCATCTTCCAGGTGTGGCCTTGAGTGTTATATCGAGTCATAAGAGACTCTAATTTTCTATCACTTCATCATCGTACTATGCCAAGAATACTTCTAGATCATTCACTCCATGGAAACTGGGTGTCTCCCTAATCTTCGTGCCTACCCATCTTACTGTGCGGCCGATTCTTGCACACCTTCTTGTGGAAACTTCGTGTAGCCTTTATTTCCAGTTCTCTAAACCTATATTTGAGTCTGTCGCACATGAAGTAATTCTCCGCCAACTGAGTATCCCATCTGTAGTTGGGTTGATGTAATCCTCATCGCGCACAATTTTTATGTACAACTGGATGATTTTCTTTAAGTCTAAACAAGTAGGTTTTACAAACCTCTCCCCTTATGATGGATCTAATGGTGCAATGACCATGTATTCCCCTGACTCAAATGTCATTTTTCGAGTCTTTAAATTGATTATGGCTTGGTTATCAAATGCCCAATCCAAGCTAGGCAACGTTGGATATGGTGTTGTGTCGTCCACTATTTCAATCACTTCAAAGTCTGCTTTAGTGCGCACTCCATATAGGTCTACTATCACGCCTTTCAGTCTACCAATTGGTAGAACTCTGTGTTGGTTTTCTAATTTCAATTGAACCAGTGAATATCCTAGTGTGGGCTCTCCCATACATTGTCATGTCTTCTTGGGTAATACATTGACTTCGGATCCTAGATCTAGTATGATATATCCCATGTTGAAATATTCGATGTTGGCATTCAGCTTGAACTCCCTACTTATTCTCCTCCTTGTATGTAGGTGATTGACTGTTTTTTATTCTAGTTTTCCTTCTATCTCTATGCTACATTTTTCTAATATATTTTGCAATATTTTGACAACGGATGGATCATTCAA
Organism: Picea sitchensis; assembly: GCA_010110895.2. Classification (NCBI taxonomy): domain Eukaryota; kingdom Viridiplantae; phylum Streptophyta; class Pinopsida; order Pinales; family Pinaceae; genus Picea; species Picea sitchensis. The sequence goes on along the minus strand of SNQJ01S0037149.1, from coordinate 30,522 downwards.
GAGTTTTACATATGATTGAAAAAATCCTTTGATTGTACTTACTTGTCCTATGGGTTGTATTTCATTGGTATGATCCAACAATGGAGGCATCTCGTACTCTAGTGCTTCCTTTCTCTGCTGCACAGTCGAAGTTGGCGTGGTGTCTTGCTTAAATGTTTCCTTCTCGTTTTGTGCATCGAACTGTCTCCTTGGTTTGGCATTCTTCTTTATCCACTGATGTTGTACTGGTTCTTGTTGAGCTGCATCATTTCCTGTTTTATCTCCTCCGTGCGTAACTATGTTGATTTTTTTTCCTTCATCCCTTGCTTCGGCTGAGATCCATTGTACGTTTTGATTGTTCTTATTTCTCTTTTCCTGAATATTTACTAATAGTGTCGGACATTCTTCTTTATCATGGTCCAATGTGTGACAATACATACAAGTTGTTGGTGGAAGTGGACATTCCCTTGTATAGTGTCCCTATTGTTGACAATTGTGACATACCATTGATCCTTTATCTCTTCTGAAGCCTCCTCTTGCTCATCTTCCACCTTTTGGGTATGTGTTATATTCTTTGCACGAGTATTAGTCTACGTCAGGTGCGCAGGGGGGTTAGAGGGGGGGTGTAGGGGGGTGAAGCCTCTCGTGTGAGGGTTCGGGGGCAGCGCCCATGATTTTTTTTTTCTACCTCAGGAAACGTGTCACGTATTTAGGTGGTTTTTTGGCACATGGTTTTTGCCGATGGTTCTCTATTTTCGGTTAAAGAATTAGGGTTTTGGACTAAGCTGGGTCATTGGGTTAGGTTTTTGGATGTTGTTGGCTCCTATATGTATATTTTAATGTAAATAATGTATCACATATGAATGAATATAGAATATGTTGGTTTTCCCAGTTTGGGTTTCCAGGGGAAAAATCTCTGTGTAATGTTTGTATTTGCCATTGTATATTTTCTGTTCTTTTTCTGAATATCTGTTTGCAGTAGATATTGTACAAGGTTAGAATCTACACCACCTCTATAGCCAGATCGATCTCCTCTCGGCGCGTTATATGAAGGCGCATGATTGTACTGTGTGGTATTGTATTGAGGTGGCGTTGTGTTGTACTGTGGCTATGCAGTGTTATATGGTTGTTGCGCAGTATTGTAAAGTTTTTGTGCAGTGTTCTATGGGGCTGGAACTTGGTTAAATTATGGTGCAGCTTCCCTAGACATCATTTCTTCCTGCACTCTATATGCATATGAGTTCCTCTCTCGCATCAAATCCATAGTTATACAATCTTTGTCATCGTGACCCACTAACTTGCAAAAGTTGCAATATGAACTCTTTGGGACTGTTTTGTATTTCTGCATCATTGGGCAATGATATGGATTGTGTTATGGTTTTTACAGATCTCGCACCGTATTCCTTTTGTTTGTAACGGATTTGGCATTCTCGCTGCCATATACTGCGCAAATGTTGGACATTCGTTCTTGTGGTGTCCTTATGTCCTGCATGGAACGTTAAGTTCTTCAAAGCGTCATTCAGTTCTTCAATGGCTGGATTCGTCTGCTGATATTGGTTTTCTTCCAGTTGCAGGGCTACCTGCAGAGCCTCTGCCTCTGTCTGAAACTTTTGTTGTCGTAATGGGTATTTCAAGTGTGGTAGCAGTGAATTGAAGAACATATGCTTGTGTTGCATATCATTCGTGAGATATTTCAACTTACCTTTCAGTCGCTTGAATCTATGGTCAATCTCCCATACAGATTCTCCTGGTTTCTGTCTAATTTCTATCATTTCATTCATGTACTGATCTTCTGAACTTGGCTTCTGGAACTCATTTATCAACAATTTTTTTATGTCCGCAATCATTCTGGTTGTCCCTAGTGGATTGTTTGTAGCTAAACTCATATACCAATCTAGTGTGTGATCCCTTAGTGTAATCGCTAGCTGTGCAAGTTTAGTATCTTCGTCTATGATATGTTTTTCTTCCCAAATCTTCTCACAGATAAACAAATGTTTTTCTGGATCTTCTTATGCTTCTCCTTTGAATTTTGGTAACCTGATGGTGGGATCGTGTCCTGCCATCCTAAATGTTGAACTACTGCCTCCGTGCGGTGTAGATACTTGAATATTGCTTCCTGAACTGACTCCTCCAGTTGTTGTTCCTTGTGTAGATGTACTTCCTGCTGTCTTTCTTCCCCCGAAATGTTTTTGTCTAAATGATGGTGTTCTCTTTGGTGTATTAGTCGCACATGGGTTTATGGGTTCCACACTGACATTAATATGGATAGGGGTGTTTCCTTCTATTCTCTCTCTTGGACCTCTCGTATTCCTTTCATATGTTGCGCGTAGGATTTCCTCAATCTGCTCCACAGCCCAGAGATCCTCTACCTCTTCTTCATCACTCGCCAAGCCTTCCCTCGCGACTACAACTCTCTTCTTAGTATTCACCTTGTATTGGTAGGGTACTTCGCTATGTGTCTTTCTAGTTGTCGCTATGATCCGCTTGATCTAGTCGTCGTTCATCATGATTAGGTCCAAGGCTTCCTCCTTCTTTCCTTTATCCACTTCTCCTTCCATTTCTCCTCTTTCTGTCAGTGCTTCCCCCCTTCCTCCATGCACGCAGGGAAGTTTATTTGTCTGACTCCATTGTCATGACACCTTTGTTATACATCAAGATCTTAATAGAAGTATACATCAATCTAATATACCTTCCTCGAGGTCCACGTAGAAAATCTTGCTCCATTGCACAGTATGACTTCGTTGTATCGACTGCAAATTCTATTATAAAGCCTGCTACAATACTGTCGAGCCAAAAATCTACTATTAGGGTGAATTTGTTGTTCACCTATTGTAACTGTGCGATCTGAACTAGGGTCCACTTTAACTGTCGGATCCGGTTCGTTGTGTGGTTATCCTTCAACTTTGATATCCACTCCGACAATAAGTGTGGAAAATCATAGAAAAAGACTTCATGCAAATCAGTAAACACGTATTTCTCAAGATATTTGCATGGTGTTACTCTAGGGTTTCTATTATCTTTTTGTGCAAACTCCAGCTCCTTTTTCTTCAGCCAGCTTTCGATCTCTACTTTTCTGGGATTCCACGGTCTCAACATTCCCTTCTAGCGGCTCATTCTTTTATTCTTCTCCTTGTTCTCTTTAGTATTCTCTTGACCCGCCTCCCGTAAATCTTACATATCTTTTAACAGATCTTCAACAAATCCCATCTACTCAATCCTCTATTGTTCCAACCAACAACAATAGAACCATTTGATGGCTATTATTATTCTTATCTGAGTTTATATCTTTATCTTGAGTGACCCAGGGTTCATATCTGTTTGGGGTTCCAACAAAGCATCTAAAACTATCGACCCTCCTGGTAAACCAGAAGGCAACGTAGTGCACGGGGTGCACCATGTAGTCTCACCCGAGATAGTCTTAATGGGTGGCTACAATACTCATGTGTTTGCAGCCCAGGATTGAGTGGGGATCTGGGAAATGTGCGCTGAGGGTTCTACTTCACTTATTAATGCAATAAATTGTCATTCATGATTATGTATGAAATATAACCAACCCTTCATTCAGCATATTAACAACTACTAAAACCAATAAAGAAATACATGCATGCAATCATATGACATAGGCTTTACCGTGGTTCACCCCCTCTTGGGATACGTCCACAAAGATTTGTCTCTCGAGCTCTTTTTATTATGGTAGTTCTAAAACTATAGCGCCACGCGCTTTACAACTCTTCTCAGTCGGGTCGACATCTATTATGAGGCATATTAGATCGCACCACGCTTCTAAGCCTGCGATCTAACCCTCAATATCTACCCTCCTTACTCATCTCCATCTCAACGGCTTACAAAATTAGGTCATATAGAAAAATATTACGACTAGCTATCAAAACAGGACTCCTCTGGTCTATACTTCCCCACTAGCTCTCTTCCTCGTCTATCTAGGTATCTATATTTATACGTTTATGGCTCGTCAGCCATTACAATGTATTGCAAAAACCCTAACCCTAACGTTGTTAGGTCTTCCATGCATGCACACATGTTTCTCCTTCTTCCAGCTGTCGCTTCCCTCATGCATGTTTTCTTTCCTAACATAGTATTTCTTTTAGCTTTGACCTGCTTCCAACACACACACACACACACACACATATATATATATTAAATACTATTTTATTTTAAATAATTGTTTCACATAAATATAAATTTAGATTTGTCAAATGAGTTTACCTAGGGTGGTTAAGAGAAATAATTATTATCCTTCCCAGTAATGTTCAATTCTAACAAGTGACATGTTAAACTCATAATATAGTCAAAAAAACAAACTTAAATTTATAAAAAATATTAGTAATAAATAAAAAATATTTATATTTAAAAAATATAATAACTTACTTTTCATGTGTTATAAAATGTAATTAATTAACTTTGTTCTATTGTTACTTTTAACTTACTAACTTTCTAAACTGAATTAAACTCCTCCGCAAACTTTTAACTTACTAACTTTCAAAAGTGAATTAAACTCCTACACAAACTTTTAACTTACTAGCTTTCTAGAGTAAATTAAACCCCCACAGTTTTAAGTCGTGTCATAACTCTTACCAAGTTTTAAGTCATACTTAATAAGCGTTTATGTAGAGATTTAACCTTGCAATTAGTCTCAATAGATTATTGGTGGAGATTTAACCTTGCAATTAGTATGAATACATTATGGACAACTTACAAATATAAAAGAGAACCAACGTCAAATGAGACATTTGTTTCTCAAGTTTCATATGGAAATCATGATATACAATGAGTGAAATGGTGACCCAATATTGGAGATCACGCATTTTGTCTTCACAATACAAACTCCTTTACGAAATATTTGTTTAGCTCCAAAGATATGGAAGTATGAAGTTTTATATCCAAGCAAGAGTCACGGTGGTAATGTCCCTTTCTTTTAGTTTTTGGTTTAAGTAGATAAAAGGGAAATAGGAGAAAATACAATAGTATTGAATTATAATACTTGATAATAAGTTTTGTTAAACATTTTTTTTAGAAACAATTTAATTTTTTTTCCACAAAAAAAAGACCATTATTTTGCTATTCCATTAAGAATCAAAGATAAAAGTTTTTGGCCCTTAAGATTTCTCCCCACAAGCCATTACCACTCAGACCAATCCATATTGTCTTCAAAACAAGAGCAATATTAAACCATTTAAGATTTTCGATGCCCCAACCACCCAAAACTTTTGTCTTTGAGATTGACTCCCAAGAAGTTAGGTGCATTTTACTTTTTTGATTTATTGCACCCGACCACAAGAACTGGAAAATCTTACTTCGAATAGTCTTAATGATGGACGAGGGGACCGCAACCAAAGATAACCAATACACATGAATGTTGGACAATACAGAATTGACAAGGGTAATTCTTCCACCCAAAGATAACCATATATAACACCACACATTTATCATGTGCTCAACTTTTTTAATAAGCCAATACAAATCCTTGACCAAATACTTATTTGGTTTTAACAAGAAGCCTAGGTATTTCATACTCGATTCAAAGTCTGCATCATTAAAAGGCAAAAAAACTCTTAATTTGATTTAAAATCTCTGGCTAATATCATGACAAAGAAAAGTGGATTTTGAGGGACTCACTTCCATACCAGTCGCTTCACAGAACAACTTAAATATAGCTTAGAATTCATGCCATTCACTAACACTTCCATTGCCAAAAATTAGGATATCGTCCACAAACAACAAGTGAGTAATGAAATTCCCAGAACAAATTTTAATGCCAAATAACTTATCATCTCTATTTGCATTCTTAATCAAGATACTCAACCCTTCAATAACCAGGAGAAAAAGCATGGGTGACAAGGGGCAACCCTATCGAATGCCTTTGCTTGCTTTGAAAAAGTTTGTAGGATTCCCATTAATAAAGAAACAGGAAGAAGAAACATTTCCCATAATCCAATTTGTAACATTTAATGGGAGACTGATTTGTACAAGAACCAATGTCAGGAAATTCCAATTTACCCAATAATACGCTTTCACAAGATCCATTTTAAGAATCAAAGCCTTCAACTTTTTTGTTTTGATTGAATGCAAACCCTCCTGTTCCAGTCCTATAGCTTCCATAATATGTCGATTCTCAAGAAACCCAAACAATTCTTTTCTCATAAAACGAGATAGAAAAGGTTTTATTTTGTTCGCAATGATATTAGAGTTTAGTTTATAAATGAGGTTACAAAGGGAAATTGGTCTAAAATCCTTGAAAGACTCAGGTCTACCAGATTTTGGAATAAGAGCAATAAATGTAGAATTTATTTCTCCTGATCTATTCCCAAAATTCCTAATCTCCTCAACCATATTGACCAAGTCCTTGCCCAAAATGTCGAAAAAACTCCACAGGCCAACCGTCTGGACTAAGACTCTTAGATTTTGCAAAAAACATTAAAGCAGATTCCACCTCTTCCAACGAAACTTCCTTCCCAATTAAACTACTTCCTCATTTGTAAAAAAACCTTGGGTATTGTTGAACCACACATAGTTGAGAAAAAATATTGTCATTCCCAGGATCCCTAAATAGCTCAGAAAAATATTTGATAGTTTCATTGTGAAAATCCTTTGAAGTACTCACCCAACATTCACCATCAATCAAAATGTCCCATATAGCATTTTTTTTTCTTCTGTAATCTGCATAAACATGAAAGAATTTTATATTGTTATCCCCCTGTTTTATCCAGATAGCTTGACTTTTTAATCACCAAGTGTCTTCCTCAATTTTTAGTATCTCAGTTTTTTTCTACTTAAAGACTTTAATTTTTCTAAATCCCTGTTAGAGAAAACACCATCGAAGTTCCCAGCCAAAATTTCTTCAATTTCATCCTCAATTTGAACCAATTCCATTTGTAAGCCCTTATTTTTTTTCCTTTTCCCATGAGATAACTCGTTTCTTTAGAGAAGAAAGTTTTCTAACTAATTTTCTCATTGTCGATTCCTCGGGATCCAAATCCACCTCTGCCCAATGTGAACGAACAAGTTCAAGGAAATTGCAGTCATCCAACCATACCTTTTTAAACTTAAAAGGATACATGTGCATTATAGATTCCACTTCAAACTGAAGAAAAATTGGACAATGATCAGAAATGTCCGAGTTCACAACCCATGATCTAACCCTATCCATCTTACCCATAAGATATTCTGCCACAAGGAATCTATCCAAACTTTTTCCAACCCCCCTCGAATCGCTCCTCCCATTTCTCCATGTAGGAGAAATTTTTCCAGGAAACATATCAATTAGTCTATAATCAACCATCATCTGACCAAAGTATCCAGCCAAAGCATCTGGTCAAGCCCGACCTCCCCAAATATCACTAGAGGCCACCATAAAGTTTAGATCACCACAAAAGAAGAGACTAGGATAAAAAAGAATACCACTTTGTTGTATCATATCCTAATGATCCGAAAATGATCTTTAAAAGACTTTGGTTAAGTTTAGGCATGAGTTATTTTGATTGTTAACGGAGTTCAACACAAGTTTTCCTATGTCGTCGGGCCTTTGTCTCAGTGGGGAAGGCTCCTTATTAATCTTCAATGCTTTAAGAATACAAAAGAAAGGCTTACATAACAACTCTTGAAACCACTTTTCAAATATGCAACTTCTGGATAGAAACAAACATCACCATTGGCTGGAACAGGAAATTATGAGACTTTTGAGTATGAAGTCAGCTATGCTTAGCTAAACACATTGGGATATGGAATCACCTTTTTGTTCAGATACTCAGATGCAAAAACAAAATCCATATTCGGACTCCCCTCGAAATTCTGCAACTTTTGAGTATAAAGTCAACATACTTCTGAATAGTACCTCGAGACCTCCCCTCAGCACGAATACCAATGTTGCGCCCTATCAGATCCATATAGTGTCGAGTTGCATGCCAAAAAAAAATATTTTTTCTCGATTTTTGTGCCCAATTTTCTTTTCTCGATTTTTGTGCCCGGCTAAATAAACCAAACTCCGAATTTAGCGAGATTCCACCAGATTTAAAGGATCTTCGCCAAATTTGGTGGAATTGCCAGATTTGGTTGACCTTCTAGAAGGTGCCATGTGTCACTTTTTTATTGGGCCAAATAATCCCTAAAAATCCAAAAATGGTTGCCATGTGTCAGCTTTTGGTGCTGCCACATGTCATGCTGACATCAAAATGACGTATTGCTGACGTCATCCATTGACTTTGACTTTGACTTTTTCCATGTTTGACCTGAACTTCAGATCGTGATAACTTCTACATACGGTGTACATTTTCAGAAAAAAATATATGGCTAGAATCAACTCAATGAGCCCAACACAATGGTGCTAGTTTCGTTTGATTCTAAGAACTTTGTTTTTTAGGCCTTCCTGGATCCATTTGGATCACCTAATGGACTTGTCTCCCAGAAAAAGGGGCATAGCATTTGATTACCCTTATTACATCCTTCAATCCCTTGATCCTCCCTTTAAGAAGCAACCCTACACAACACAAGAAATTCATGAAATTATCAAAAAGAAAATTCCAGACATCACATAGACCTACAGAAAATCCTTAATCCCCAATGGCACAAACTTCCCATCCAGGAAACACCTTCAGAAAAAATTCACAAGCCTTACTAGCCTCACACATTGTCTCCTATATTAAAACCACATCTGGATGAAACTTCTTAAACAATCTCTTAAGAGATAACATTTTGGGAGCACCCCCAACTCCTCTAACATTGAAAGAAACCATTATCATTTGATCAACTCTCTAGAGGGAATATTAGCTCTAAGGGCCCTTAAATAAGAATCTGTGGTAATGGGGGAGGGGTATACATTCCTCAATCTATCAAATATAGCAATATATCTAGGATCTTGAATCAATTTCTTAGCGTCCATAAATTCCTCCTTATCTTTACTCCTTCCTTTTTTCTTTTTCCTAATTGTCACATTTTGGCACTTAATAGAATTTATAGGTTCAATCCCTACTTTGGATGATTGTTTGTTAGAAAAAACCTTGAGCGGATGGAGTTCCACCACATCTTTCAATGATGAAGAAAGGGATTGACCAAAAAGACTCTCAGTCAAAACCTCATTGGAGTGGTTTAAATTCTGGTAAAAAAAAGTCCAACAAATGGCTCTTTTGTCCAAATCTAAGCTTAAAGAAGAGATATTGGACACCAAGGAAGATCTTATCACCCAAGATGTCAGAGCCCAAAAATCCCGAGGAAGGAAAAGGGGAAGCAGGGTTCCCAATCAAACTAGATCCCTTAGGGATAGGGTCAGAAGAGGTAAGAGACAAATGGAGATCCTAGTCCCCCAAAGAGCCCATATTAGACATCCTACCATTAATCTTATAAAAGTCCTCAACATTCTCTATAAATTCCAACTCCAACTGATTTAGTTGACTAGTAACACCGGGACAGAGAGAAATAGACTTACCATGAAGGACATCCTTTTCTCTAGTATCCACAACTATATATGACATACCGATATTCAAATCCCACGATTCCTATAATCCCACCCATTCTGACAAATCACAAATAGGTGATACATCGTCCTATGACCTAATAGACTAGTCTTGTCTTGAATCTGGACATCTATCCTTCAAACCCTTCATAGAATCAGCTTCAACCAAAGTCTGACTTGTGCAAGAATACCTAAGGTGACTCGTCATTCGACATAAATGACATCTCAAAAGAATGTCGAGATAATCCAACTTTTGAACAAAGGAGAATTTTCCCCAACAAATATCAACCTCTTCCGACAATCCTCCTATGACCTAGAATCCACAAGTACCCTTGCCATCTTTCGATCCAAAGAGAATAGGGAATCCTCATCCACTGGAAAAAAAAATTCCAACCATATTAGCAAGCTCAACTAGAAAATCTTTAAACCATAGATGTAAAGGAAGACCAGGGAGTAGCATCCACAAGTGTCTCTTGAGAACGGGCTCACTAAGTGGATTGAAAGCAACATTCCACCTATGAAGAACTAGAGATCATTTTCCAAGCACCCACTATCTTTCTAAAACCCTATGCATGTTTGAGTCCTTCATAAACTGGAAGCATACCCAACCCCTCATTAGGGTTAAATACCTAGGATAATAACCCAAGAAGGGCTTCCACTCTTCATTTATCCAAATGATGACTTCACCCCTGATAGGAGAGATGTATTCAAATCTACCCACAAGGGCACGATTAGATAGAGCCTCAACTCTATCCAACCCAACGTCTTCCCCCAGAACAAGATGAATGGGTGGACGAACCCATCCTGGTTTTCTTGTCCATTTTCTCCACCGAAGAGAAGGCCACCATCCAGTTTAATTTCAGTCAGTTTCTGGCAAATAATATCCACGAGCAATTGTTCAAGTTTCCTACAAAAGGCATGTTCTGATATTCTTCCATATTATCTTACATGTTCCTTTTCTTTCAAGCAAAGAAGTTCTCGTTTTCTATGCAAAAAATGGACCAAGGTGGCCATCTGCAAGCTGTCACCTCCTGGAAATATTTACTCAGAAAGAACTCATCAGAGTTCAGTTTCAAACAGTTCATTGATCAATTTTACCACCCAGTGGTAAGCATGTTGAGTGGACGGGAGGAACCCGGGATTAATGAAGATATTTAGAGGCTCCTGCACCTGTCGAACCTTTCCAAAACTGGTGACTGGTACCTCTACCAGGATCACACAGAGATCAGAATCTATGGTTGTGAGCTTCCACCATATAAACTCCCCAAATATCTACCCGTCAGGATTTTTGCTTTGGAGTACATTAGACAAATGATCAACTCTGATGATATTCACTTTATGGCCTTCAGAAAGAAACAACAGTTGAGAAGCAAGGGACATATAGGATCTTTCATCTGTAACAGTCGAGCTGTAGGAGAGGAGGCCAATAATCTTTTAAAAGAAATGAAATTCAATATCAACTTCTCTTGGCAGTACAATCCATCTGGTGTCATTGCAGAAACTAGACTAAGGAATAAAAACTCTCCATATGCCCATGTTCCCAAACCAGAAATCGAAAAGTTCATGAACCAGACTGAGTGGGAGGAGAACACTCTGACATATATCAATCAACAACCCCCTTTTGCTAGTATTTCACCAACTAATACTCCTCAGGCGCTAGCAGAGAAAAGACCTAGGAAAGAGGTATCTCTCTCACTCACTGAAGTCTCGACAAATGATTTCTAGGTTTATAGAAAAAGGCCCAAGACCAGTCATACACCTGACAAGTCTGGTGGAGAAGAGACTCAATCTACTACAGTCATGGAAGGTGAGCATTCTCCATTTTCCACAGGAAGCTAGAAGAGGATTTCCACCTCCTCCATCAAAGAAGTAGGGTGATACAATATTAACAACCAGAGTTGCATAGGAACCTGCAGGGTTGAACCTCTTTGAGAAATACAACCTGATTAAGAAGAAAAACGAGATGCTGACGAATAGTACCTATGCCCAGTTTTGGAAACAAACATCCACAACCCAACACATATTACTATATGATTTTGATACAGAGAAGGGGAGAATGCACATGGCCTACCTGCAGGCATAGGCACCTCAGCCCAAAACAATTTCTGATTATAAAAGGGTAACTTTCGAGTTTGATGTTGCAGAAGTACATCCGACTGATCAGATGGACCTACACAGACAAACTGGAGAAATGATTTTCTCAACCTTAGTGAACACCTCCACGACCGCAACAAAGCTACAAGTTTCTTTGAACAATGTCCAGACTCAGCTGAAGCTGGAGGAGGTTTCTTCTTTGGCAAAGGATAAAAAAATTAAGTCCCTGGAAGAACTGGTGCTCAAAATTGGTTATGATCCAGCCAATATCAAAGAAGTTGAAGAGCTTGTCAAAAAGAAGAATGCTGACATAGCCGCCCCGAGGAAACAATTAAAAATCTCTGCTACTAAAGACCCACAAGATAAAGAGATGGCCAAGACTGAAGGCTAGAAAGAGGAGATGTTGAAGTTGATCATGGAGCAGAATGCCCAAATTAAAGAAATGGAAGTCGATATGGACAATCTAGTTAAGGAAAAAGAGTAGAATGTGCCAATGACAGTCATACCATTGAATGCAGTCCCGATCATAGGAGTCGGTACAACAACGAAAACATCAACTACCACAGGGGAAATTCCAGCAGCAACAACGGTGACAGCTCCAGACGCAATAGACCAATTGGAAAAAGCGATGGAAGATATGACGCTGCAAGGGGTAGAAATCAAAAAACTGCAAGAAGAGATTCAAAATCTCCAAAAGATGAATTCCACATTCTAGTCCATCTACAACACTGAGTGGCATAAGTTAGACATGCTCAAACAAGAACTGCAACAGCTGAAGAAAGAAACAGTCATGGCTAAGACTCTGTCAGAAGCTAAGGAAAATATCTGGATGGACATCTGTCAATCAGTGACAGAGATTTGGCCTTTGATAAAAATCATGTTTGAACAGCATGATCTAGTGCAGAGAGCCAAACAGACCATCAACAGGATAAAGGGAGAACTGAGATAAATGCCTACAAAGGCAAACAATATAATCAAAATCTTAAATTCTAAATCAAAAGAAGAACTGGAAGCCCTGGAAATTGAGGACATCACTGAAACTATTCTTGAAGTTAAGAGATTCTTGACCAAGAGGGGGATAATGCTACAACTCGAGGAGAAATTTCAGGCAATGGATGTCGTGGTACAAAGGTTTTTTAGTAAGATTGACTCTTTGCAGAAGAAAGGTCTCCCATTCCTATTTGTGATCAATAATAAGTTGATCACTCTTTCAGATTATAAACAGAAGATTCTCCCAGTGGCAAAGGATGGGTCCAAGTTTGCAGGCATAAAAGGCAGTATCACAGGCAAAGCCTTCTTGGAAACTTTGAGATTAGACCTAAATATTCAACAAGAGATAAAGTATCTTTTCATCACCAAACCCACTTTCACAAAGTACACAAAGACGGATGAGGTGTACCGAACGCTGCTCAATGTCAACATTCCTAGTCAACAGAGATGGGACGACCTGTGTGATTTGATCGACTAGAAGATGATGTGGATGTACAAATTAGCAGGCGGAGTAGTCAAAGTCAAGTTTATGACTCACCAACAACTTTCCCTAAAATCATCTCAAAGAATCCGACAGATCATTAGCAGTTCCTATAATTTTGTATTTTGTTAGCTAGGTAGTTAGATTTGGATTCTACCACATCCTAATCATTAATGACAGGACCGAATTGTAATTTATTTTCTATATATACTTCAGACTTTGAAGTGTTGAGGGTTGATCTTTACGCCCAAGCAAGCTGTAAACTGTAATCTTTTTGAAGAGATCCACCAGTAATAAAAAGGGACGATTCACAGGATTCCTACGCGTTAACTGTTGGTGATGTTTACTCCTCTTCGTTGAATGGTTTATCTTTCTTCATTATCATTTTTTTTTCTACATCTGATCATTTAAAAGAAGTTAAAGTTGCAGAATTTATCTTTGTATACTCTGTTTCTGGATTTTAAAGATCTAAATGTTTGTCTTCTGATATTGTGATAAAAAAATTCTTGAATGCTTCTTTATTATAGTTGATTATCTCATCTATTTCTGCTATCCATCACTTCAAATTATAAAGGATCCAATATTTGCATTATCCTACCCTATGAAGAAACCTAATAAAATATATTCTTTGAACTCAAACCTTAACACAGACCCCATAGCCCAATGGACGCATAAGCAATATTTCAGCCATTTTATAAAACAAACAGAGTCTTATTTATTTAACTAGCCTAATATCTGACACCTGAAACATATCTAAATCTTACAGAGAGATCCCTCTCTGAAACTGGCAGGGATAGATCCCAGTTCGAAGTGGTTGGATAAAGTTACCTCTGATAAATTTCTTCTACCTCCTCACAACCTCTGGGAATTTACAGAGCGTTAACAGTACCCATAAAGAGATCTAACAAATTATCTTTTGGAATGTTATTTACCCTAAGACTTAGTTTTTGGAATTGTCAAATGTGCTCTATAATTGGACCTATTCGCCGAAGATTTATCTATTGACTAAATAATTCATTTATCTTAATATACCCATAATTTGCTATCAATTCATCCATAAAAATGGACTAAGAGATAATAGAATCCTTTTTTCTTTCACAAAGCCATTGATACAAGGAAAATTAATCATTTTTTAAATACAAGGATGCAAGACTTACCTTTTGTAAGGTTTGCACTTGGTATAGATCAAAGAATTGCTCCATCTAGAATATCCATGTTATAGGATATTTACCATCAAACTTCCTCATATCAATCTTGGCAATTAAGTAGTTCCTTGGTGCGGAGTGGAACCCTTGATAATGTGACTTTGAAGGTGGTGAATAATCATGATTTTGGGGCTCAATGTTTATTTCTTCGACATTTACATGATTTCCTTGTGTCCGAATATATCCTTGAGGGAATCTCTTATCTAGAGTGCGTAACAATATGTTTGGCATGGAATTTTGCAATTCTTCCATCTTTTTATCCATCTTCTTTTCCATTTGTTCCATCTTATTTCCCATATATTCCATCTTATTTTCCATATATTCCCTATCATCATTCATTTTATTTCCATATTTTTTTCCATTTATGTTTGTACATTTATCAAATAATATTTTTTCACTGACCTATCATTCAATTTATTAATTTTATTATCCAAATTGGATAGTTGTTTTGTATCTCTTCATTTTCTTCATGAGTCTTGGTTGATATTTTTGGAGCTTTAATAGGAGAATCAATTTTTGAAGAACTCTTTTCCATGTAGGACAAAAATAATAATACTCCTCTTTTTCCTCTTTATCTCAAATTTTGAATCACCAAAAACAGATATTTCAATCAAAAGTTAAGTCAATTGTAAGTTGCATACCTTTAAAACCCTAATTTTGAGACTATCTTGTTAGTTGACCTTTGTCCTAATGTACCTCTAAAATTTTGGCCCCTATGAGAGTACAATTTCTTCATGTAGTGTTTTAATATTTCTTCTCTAAAATTCCATAGGTCTAACCAAAATTTGATATGTCAAGTGAAATTTATGGTAGTCTTCCTAAAACTTGTTGATTCTTCTCTCTTTCTAGAAGGCGAACTTGTATGCAATGGAACATGTCCAATATTTCATATCTAATATTGAAATTTTTACTTGAAATAGTATGGTCTGTTATGTTTCCAAATGAACTAGTGGCACTCAATTTGGACTTACCAATATTCAGATATGTCACTTCTACCAATAATACATGTTTGAGACTAGTTTTAGGACTAGTCAAATAACCCTAATTTCTATAGCCTATATCTCAGAAATTAAACCAATCCAAAACCTGAAATTTTTACCACGTGTAATTTTCTATGTATCCTAGGGATATTGAAAATTTTATAGTCTGAAACCTTTCCAAACAAAAATATAGCAAAAATTGCAAGATAAGTCGTTTGAAACTTGTTATCGCATAGTTTGTAGTTTGGGAAAATCCCAACCGAAACAACAAATGTGTGACATAACTGGGAACACCTATCACTGTCACCTAAATAGATATCCCCCTCATTTTAGTGATGGACAAGTCCAACACAAGGGAGGCTTCTTGGGTGACCCTAGGGGGGTTGCACGGGAGAAGCTAAGGAGAAGAATGAAACACCCCTATAGGTCATAATGAAAGGTTCTAAGAGCTTAATGGAGGTTGAGTATTGGTCAAGGAAAGGTTGTCAATGTAGAGTACCTGCAAAACCAATGTTAGAAAACCAAAACTAATACCAAATACGATAAAATTAAACCTAGAACACGAGGGGAATCATCAAGAAGCTTTGTTGTCCCAAAATTACAATGGTAAGGAAATATATATCAACAATGATAAAGTTATAAAAACTGCAGATTAAACCATCAAAATCAAGTATATGATATTGGACAATAAAGCTTGAAATTAGTAGACAATCTTCCAATGTTTAAACCAAGACTTTGATGACAAATGAGGGCTGTAAAATAGTGTTATCAGCAAGTATTTATGACAGCCTTATGGCTGTAGAAATTTTTTTCTACAACAGAAAGTTCTAACCACTGAAATTACCAAGTAAACCACCCCAACAATAGCTTATTATCAATAGAACATTTACCACACCTTACAAGTAATTTTCAGCAATAGAAAAGTTGTAAAAGACTAAGAGAGAGTGAGTTTGCTACATAACTAATGGCTATAGCTTAATGTTCATTACGGAAACACAATCACTTATCCAATCAAGACACCCTTGGGGGACAAGAGAACCAATAGCATGTAGAATTCAAACCCAACCTTGAACAATTCAATCTCTTAAATTGCATGTTTACCAATGCAACAATATTCAATCTCCAATGCAATTAATTCCTTATCTATTGGGTTATGGAGTCTCTTTCTTGGTCACAACTAAGTTGAGCTAGGGTTTAAGAATATTCTAGGGGTGCAAACCCTCTTACTACCTAGACAAGATAAACCTTAACAAGGTCTTTCTACAAGGGTTTAAACCCTCTTACTCGTAGCAATCCTTAATCATTTTCAATAAAAATAGCATAAATTTCCTTAATGGAGGGTGTATTCCCTTATACTCCTCCAAGGGTTTAACAAAATAACCTTGAAATCAAGAAGAAACACACAAAATTGCAGAAATTCCTTACCTAATCCAAGAGATAGCATGAAAAAACCCTTACTTGACAAATATATTCCAATGATTTTCCAAGATAAAGCATCCAAGAGAAGTTGTTAGCCTTTATTCCACCAATAGAAAAGCATTCCATCCATTTTTTTCACAAGAGAAAAGAGATAGTGAATTGCCCAAGGGGGGAGAAATTTTAGTCCAAGAGTATGTAATTCTCAAATGATGAGTTATGGAAATGAAACGAGATGGTCCTCTATTTATATGAGGCCATCTAAAAAAATTTGTCCACATAAAATTGTTAACAACAAATGAAAAGAGGGTTGACCCCCTTTATTTTATTTTACAACTTGAAAATATAAAAATTACATAAAGTAAATCGCTAAAAGGGGTGATGTCATTCCCTAGAAGGGTGACACGAGGCCTAAAAGTGAGATGTTGAGCCTCTAGATGCATATCGTTGGGCCTCCAAATACCATGTGTCATGCCATGCATATCCTTCCTTCAAACCACATCACATAACCTCTAGAACCATCAAGCCCACTAAACCCTATCCTCCAAATGACTTCAAGGGCTTAAGAAGTGACGTTCAAGGCCTCCAAAGGCCAAGGTCCAAGTGCAAAGGGCTATGATGTCATCCTCTAGTGATGTCAAATTTCTTCCAAAGGAAACATTCATCATATTATGTGAACAATATCTCTAGGGTGCTCTACCCAGCCTGTGGGGTATGGCGTCCATCCTAGGGGTTTTCAACCTCACATGAAGGTCAAAATGGCATAATCCTCCATGGATAGTTTTCATGAAACAAGGTCCTGCAAAGACAAACAAATACACCCTCCAAGGGTCCACAAGTCACATGGATCATGTCGAGTAAGCCACATCTAATAAAAGAACCACCCAAACATGTGCATTAAATCCCCCATTTTCAAACTAAACAAATGCTCAAACACCTTATATAGTTTTCCAAATTTAAGTATGGGAGGGTTGTCATGGTGCTTTAGTGGGTAGACCAATTCCCAAGTCAAGGAGTGTTTCCCAAGAATACCCTCTCTAGGCCATGTAGTGAATATGGTATGGATGGGGGTAAGACCTTTGGGCATGGGTTTCTTGATATATCAAGGGCTCATATTGTCTCATCTATGGGTGCCTTTGTGAAGGGTGTGTTGCGTCCTTCATTTGCAATGCAACATTTTTCCAAGCCCATTATTTTCCTTTCATTTTTTATGGTATGAACATTGAGTGCTATGTGCAAGGAAAGAAAAGGAGCAGCGCAATACCACTTTAAGTTAGAAAACATTGGTTTCCATATGCACTGGAAATTAAAAGACACTACAATGCATTCCCCCATCAAGCAGGACATTTATTAATTATTTGGATTCTTTTTTTTAAAAGGTCCTTCAATGTTATGGAGAAGCATTTCATTTCTCTCAGGACCTTAGGGAGAGCATCTAGACGGATCATTTATGGCTTTTAACTTTTTCCAGCTACAACACCTCTAGGCCTTCAACCCCTTCTTCCCATGAAATGAGGTCCAAGCCATTTTTGGGGTCAATGAACCCAAAGACCCAAAAGATGAGGAAATGACGTGGAAGAAGTGTGGAAAGTGGTAAGTATGAGTGAGAATGGTACGATGACCCTTCAAGGAGACTCCCCTATCGAAACCATTTTCCCAAGGGTAAACCACTTACTAGGAAACCATGTCAACCACCAAGGTGAAATGAGGAAAAAGTTATCATTTTCAGGCAAATGTTTTCATAATATAGAAAGGACCCTTTGCAACACGTTCAAATTCTTCAATTATTAAAGTGACACTTACCATGAGACCGGACTTATTACCTCATGAAGAAAGACCTGTATCCTTCCTGAGCCAGGATGGTGTGGTGGACGTTGTTATGTTGTTGTCGCTAAATGGTGATGTGTGGTGGAGAGGATGGGATTTGTCTGCTCAATATAGGCTCTGCTGGTCATCTGGCTCTCAGAACTCCATGTCTTCAACCTGTGGGCCTCGATACACCATCTCCTTAGTTACCCCTATCTTGGGGGGGGTAACATCTGGATCCTACATGGGGACATGTGGTCACCGTAGAGTACATGAGAACATCAGCATCTCCTGATAAGACTTGTGCCTACACATACTCATTCAATATATTAGAGAATCGATGGGTGGCTTGCTCACCTTTTGTTCATATAATTAGAACTTCAAAATTTCAACTATTCTTTAAAAAGAAAATTTTGCATTTTTCAAAAACTTCTAACTTACATGTAATATGATTCAAGAAAAAGTATCACAACAACCATGCATATATGAAAGGAAAAGCAACATGTAAATAAAGCATGAGTATGCAAATCTAAATCAATGCAACTAAACTACGATGAACACACAAATGAGAATGTAAGAAAGAAAATGACCCACCTAGTTACCTAGGGCCCAAGTCCTATAGATGTTATTAAATTGCTTAGTGATGTTAAGTGAAATTGTACAACCAGTGAAACCACCTTCTCATCATCTCATCCAAGTGTTTCCCCTTGCGCTTAATTATAAAATATATCAAGGAAAGTCAAGTACATAATAATGATGGATATGAGTGAGCATATAATGAATCATAGGAAACAACTCATGGAGGTGGGTGGGAGGGAGAAAATTTTGCTGGAAAGAATAGCCACAGGCTTGATCCACCCATCTCTAAATAGGTTTTCCACATATAGATGATGGCTCTTCTTCTTTCTCATTAACACGACCGCTACTTCCTAAATACTGAGAGGAGATGAGAGATCCAAAAAAGGCCTTATGATTTCCCAGGTAAGAAGATACAAGTTAAGGGAAAACCTCAAGTATACATAAAGAATCCATATCCATACTTAAAACATGAAGCCTATTTATCTAGAGGTTTCCCTCGATGTCGTAGATGGAATCTCCATCAAACACGAAAAAAACCCATGTCCTTTCTATGTCTACCAACATGTACGAAATGATCAATGTGTTGATCAACTGTATCATTGGGACTGATCACTTCTTCATCGTCATCAAGTGGGAGCATAGGTACAGATGTATTTTCTGGATCTTCAACGTGACAAACTTCATTGGGATCTTCTTGGAAACTTTCTTCATAGATTTGTTCTTCAAGCATTTCTTCATCTGCAAGGGCTTGTTATTTAGTAAGAGGTGCTCCCCCAAGTTGTTGTTCAGTAGGTTCCTAAGATAGATCCTTTATAAAACTCATCAGACACTCAGTGGCTTCATCAACAACCTTTTTCATTTCCATCTGAAAAAGTGTCCTTGTGATAGGGAAGTTTTTTGGCAATGGCCCATCCTTAGTGTCATGAAAATCCCCTGGTGCCATAATTCCATTGTCTGAAATGACACCTTATTGGAGTTGGTAGATGATATCAAGGCTCATTGAAGATGTAGAGGGTATCTTCCCTCAATGGAGTCGCTAGATAAAATTATATTAAGTTCATCAAATGTCAAAAGGTAACTTTCCTTAAATGGATTCACTAGGCAAGCTATAGGTAAAGGATTTGGGATAGACTTGTCAAGTGTTGTTATGGGATCAGAAAGGATTCAAAATCCTCCCCGAAAATGGTGCCAAAATGTTTATCGCACAATTTGTAGTTTGGGAAAATCCAAACCCAAGAAACAAATGTGTGACACAACTAGGGACACCTATCACTGTCACCTCAATAGATATCCCCCTCGTTTTAGTGATGAACAAATCCAACATAAGGGAGGATTCTTGGGTGACCCTAGGGGGATTGCAAGAGAGAATCCAAGGAGAAGAATGAAGCACCACTATAGGTCACAATGAAAGGTTCTAAGATCTTAATGGAGGTTGATTATTGTTCAAGGAAAGGTTACCAATGGAGAGTACACGCAAAACCAATGTTAGACAACCAAAACCGATACCAAATATGATAAAATTAGCCCTAGAACATGAGGGGAATGAGAAATAAGCCTTAATGTCCCAAAATTGTAGTAGTAAGGAAACATATATCAGCAATGATAAAGTTATAACAACTGCAAATTAAACCATAAAAATCAAGTATATGATATTGGACAATAAATCTTGCAATTAGTAGACAATCTTCCAATGTTTAAACCAAGACTTTGATGAAAAATGAGGGCTATAAAAGAGTTCTATTGGTAGGTATTTATGACATCCTTATGGCTGTAGAAAACTTGTTCTACAGAAGCAAGTTCTAACCACTGGAATTAGCAAGTAAACCACCCCAACAATAGCTTATTATCAATATAACATTTATCACAACTTACAAGTAATTTTCAGTGGTAGAAAAGTTGTAAAAGAGTAAGAGAGAGTAAGTTTATTGCAGCCCTAATGGCTATAGCTTAATTTTTATTACGACAACATTATCACTTATCCAATCAATATTCCCTTGGGGGACAAGAGATCCAAAAGCATGTAGAATTCAAATCTAACCTTGAACAATTCAATCTCTTAAATTTCACATTTACCAATGCAACAATATTCAATCTCCAATGCAATTAGTGCCTTATCTATTGGGTTATGGGGTCTCTTGCTTGGTATATGTTTTAACACTCTTCTATGGGTGTAATCCCTCTTACTCCCTAGAGAATATGAACCTTAGCAAGGTCTTGCTACAAGGGTGTAAACCCTCTTACTCCTTGTAGCAATCCTTAATCCTTTTCAATAACAATAGTAGGAATTTCCTTGATGGAGGGTGTATTCCCTTATACTCTTCCAAGGACTTAACAAAATAACCTTGAAATCAAGAAGCAACACACAAAATTGCAGAATTTCCTTTCCTAACCCAAGAGATATCATGCAAAAACCCTTACTTATCAAAGATATTCCAACGGTTTTCCAAGAGAAAGCATCCAACAAAAGTTGTTCACCTTTATTCCACCAATAGACAAGCATTCCATAATTTTTTTGCACAAGAGAAAAGAGATAGATAATTTCCCAATGGGGCTGAAATTTCAGTCCAAGAGTATGTAATTCTCAAGTGACGAGTTATGAAAATGAAAATATATGGTCCTCTATTTATATGAGGCCATCTAAACCAATTTGTCCACATAAAATTGTCAACAACAAATTAAAAGAGGGTCGACCACCTTTATTTTATTTTACAACTTGCAAATATAAAAATTACATAAAGTAGATCCCTAAAACGGATGACATTGTGCCCTAGAAGGGTGACGTGAGGCCTAAATGTGAGACGTTGAGCCTCTAGATGCAGATCATTGGGCCTCCAAAGGCCATGTGTCAAGATCTCACGTGATAGAGTATCATTCCATACATCTCCTTCCTTCACACCACATCACATCACCTTCAGAACCATCAAGCCCACCAAACCCTAGCCTCCAAATGACATCAAGGGCTTAGGAAGTGATGTCTGAGGCCTCCAAAGGCCAACGTCCAAATGAAAAGGGCTATGATGTCATCCTCTAGTTCTATCAAAGTGCCTCCAAAGGAAATGTTAATCATCTTATGTTCATATTAGCTCTGGGGTGCTATGCCCAGCCTATGGGGTATGGCATCCATCCTAGGGGTTTTCAACCCCGCATGAAGGTAAAAAAATGGCATAATTCCTCCATGGATAGATTTCACTGAGCAAGGTCCTACAAATACAAACAAATACACCCTCCAAGGGTCCACAAGTTACATGTATCATGCCAAGTAAGCCACATTTAATAAAAGAACCACCCAAACATGTGCATTAAATCCCCCTTTTTCAAACTAAAAATATGCTCAAATACCTTATATAATTTTCCAAATTTAAGTATGGGAGGGTTGTCGTGGTGCTCTATTAGGTAGACCAATCCCCAAGTCAAGGAGTGTTTCCCAAGAAGACCCTCTCTAGGCCGTGTAGTGAATATGGGATGGATGGGGGTAAAACCTTTGGGCATGGGGTTCCTAACATATCAAGGGATCATATTGTCTTATCTATGGGTGCCTTTGTGGAGGGTGTGTTGTTTCCTTCATTTGAAATGAAACATTTTTCCAAGCCCATTATGTGCCTTCCATTTTTTATGGTTTGAACATTGAGTGCTATGTGCAAGGAAAGAAAAGGAGCATTGCAATGCCACTTGATGTTAGAATACATTGAGTTCCATATGCACCGGAAATTAAAATACATCGCGATGCATTTCCCCATCAAGCAGAACATTTATTAATTATGTGTCTTCTTCTTTTTAAAAGGTCCTTCAATTTTATGGAGAAGTGTTTCATTTCTATAAAGACCTTAGGGTGAGCATCTAGAAGGATAATTTATGGCTTTTAACTTTTTCCAGCTACAACACCTCTAGGCCTTCAACTCCTTCTTCCCGTGAAATGAGGTACAACCCCTTTTGGGGGTCAATGAACCCAAGGACCCAAAAGGCGAGGAAAGAGAGTGGAAGAAGTGTGGAAAGTGGCAAGCATGGGTGAGAATGGTACGATGACCCTTCAAGGAGACCCCCCAGTAGAAACCCTTTTCCCAAGGGTGACCCACTTACTAGGAGACCATGTCAATGACCAAGGTAAAATGAGGTAAAAGGTATAATTTCCAAGAAAACATTTTCATAATCAAGAAAGGACCATTTGCAACATGTTCAAATGCTTCAATTATTAAAGTGTCACTTACCATGATACCGGACTTGTTACGTCGTGAAGAAAGACTTCTTGTCCTTCTTTAGACATGATGGTGTGTTGGGCGTTGTTATGTTGTTGTTGTTGAATGAAGATGTGAGGTGGAGAGAAGGGGTCTACTCAATGCAAGATCTATTGGTCATCTGGTTCTTGACACTCCATGTAATCAACCTTTGGGCCTCAAGACATCATCTCCTTAGTTACCCTTAGCTCAAGGGGGGTAACAAAACTAATTTCATGACTAGTCACAAACCCTAACTTCCACAGGCTATATATCAGAAATTATAATGAACGAGATCCAAAATGTTTTATCAAATGTACTTCACTATGTTTCCTTGGTATCCTGAAAATTTTAGAGTGTGAAACTTATTTGGAAAACAATTATAGTGAAAATTACAAGATTACTCTCTTGAAGGATAAAACCCTTAGGATCATATGCTTTGATACCAAATGTTATGCACCAAATGACCAAATAGCATTAAGAGAGAGAAAGAGAGAGAGAAGTGACTCCATGCCTTGATAAAGAGAAACCTCCTTTTACCATAGAATAAGTGTACAAGACGAGATGATCCTAAAAATAGGTCTCCTTGGTACAATTTTATATATATATATGAAACCGAAGGTACAATTACAATTAAAATGTCTAGATGAAAATACTAATATAACAATAGAAATACAATAAATCAATATCTAGGGCTTTACATGGGGCTTTATTCTTAACATGAGGATTATTCTATAGGATTAATAGAAGTATAAAACATAAGCTAATGATGGCCTTCTATTTCACATGTTAAAATAACTTACAATGCAAAAAAGGATGCCCCCTGTAAGCGTGCAAAGGCCCCCAAGTGTATGTAGCTAATTTGTAAATTAATAGTTTATCCTCATTTAACGAATTAAATGAGTGTACATTATTTTACAATAAGAAAAATACAATATTTTCCCTCTTTAGTCTTGTCTCTGCATAAGTTTCCATGCAATGGAAGTGTCTGCCAACTTCTATCCCTATCCCACTTCCCTACTAGGCCCCTATCTCCATCCAACCCCTATCCCCCTCTTCTCCTCCATCCTTGTCTATGCTCAATCCCTATCCCTGTGTATGTTGTGTTCTAGTACATGGTTACATGATTCTCTCAATTATGCATTAGTGCCAAAAAATATCCCAAGTAACCATCATCTTCATTGAAGTCTTTTCTATTATCTTTAGTAGTCCATTGATTCACACAATAACTTATATATCACTAAGTTACATGCCCTATGAATAACCCATGTCCTACACACATCCTTTCATGTCTAATACTCATTATTAACTACAATGTTGCATGATTTGTAGATGCAATGTCTCCCACAAAACCTTAATTCCTTTAGTTGATAAATGAATTATGATAGTACCATTCTTTTCAAATTCATAATTATAGAAAATCTACTTGTTTGAACAATAATTGCGTTAGGATTTCATTTTGTGCATGCAATGTAATTACACCAAGATTTGGAACCACGTGTGACCCATAATAATCATGTTAAGCTTCTAGTTTGAATGTGTAAAGAAATTATCTCATGTTATGAACCACACATAGGGTAAAGAAACCATGCTACTATTCCACACTATGTGTGTTATAGAAGCCAAGACAATATCCTAGCCAGCATCTACCTTGACCACACAACAAATCCTTGTTATATCCATAATGGGGCATGGTATATAACATTGACTTGTTGGTTAACTACTTATTATTTTGGGTGTTGACCATAACCATATGTTCCTTCACAAAGTTTTGATTGTAAATATTCTAGGTTCCTAATGTGGGTTTCTTCCTCAGTTTGATTTAACACTCTTCATGCAATGGATGTGCAATGGTTTTATTTGGCTTTTGTTCGATCGTAGTCATAGTTAGAGATAAAAGCTAGTTTTGATGAATGGCACAAAATGAGGTTTTCCACCTTTATGTAAAATCACCACACATATTTTAACTTTGATCCCAAAAACTAGCCCTATGCAAAGTACAATTCATATTTTCAAGTACAAAACGGTTGATTGAAATTCATACATACATAAAAAAAAAATCCCTTAGTGCTTAAGTTACTCTTTTAGATCTTTTTGAATCAAGTGATGGATGTGCAATGGTTGTATTTGGATTTTTTTCAATCATAGTCATAGTTAGAGGTAAAACCTAGTTTTTATGAATGGCACAAAATGAACTTTTCCACCTTTATGTAAAATCACCACACATATTTTAACTTTAATCCCAAAAACTAGCCCTATGCAAAGTAAAATTCATATTTGCAAGTACAAAAAGGTTGATTAAAATTCATACATACATATAAAGTTTTGCTCTTACTGCTTGAGTTGCTCTTTTATCTCTTTTCTAATCAAGCAATGGATGTGCAATGGCTGTATTTTTCTTTTGTTTGATAATAAGCATAGCTAGAGGTAAAACCTATTTTTGATGAATGGCACAAAATGATCTTTTCCACCTTTATGAAAAATCACCACACAAATTTTAACTTTGATTCAAAAAACTATCCCTATGCAATGTACAATTCATATTACAAGTACAAAAAGTTGATTGAAATTAATACATGCATACAAAATTGTTTTGTTGTTAGTTCTTGAGTTACTCTTTTAGCTCTTTTCGAATCAAGAAATGGATGTGCAATGGTTGCATTTGGATTTTGTTCGATCTTAGTCATAGTTAGAGGTAAAACCTAGCTTTGATGATTGGAAAAAAATGAGGTTTTCCACATTTATGCAAAATCACTACTTATTTTAACTTTTATCCCAAAAACTATCCCTACGCAAAGCACAATGTAAATTTTCCAAACCCTAGGTGACTATTGTCCTTTGCTTCTTTATTAAATAAATCATATCTTGAATTTACTCAATAACAAAAACAAAAAATGTGAGCATGCATCAATCACACAGATAGCTGGAAAATACAACGAAAGCAAAAAACACGAAACATGAAATTTTTCCTTCAAATCAACTTATCATTATTGACTCAAAAGTCAAGGACACCTCAAAAATGAGGTATTATTCCTACTAAATGAGAAAACTGCAAAACATATCTAAGAAACTTGCGGTACAACTCTGTCCATATGAATTTATGTATTTTAAGGTACTGTTTGTACGGTTGTATGGATCCGTACGGTTTGTTCGTACGACTATATGGAATTCACGACGTGGATAGATCTACAACCTACAATCATTGTTGGGATTCTCTTCTCACTATTGCACTATTTTCTCCTTTCCTTGGCCTCTTTCTTCGCCTTCAAACAAAACTATCTTCGTGAAGAATGAATGTGTATTTTCCCTCTACCTTGACTTTCTTTTATACTTTAGCTAAAACCCTAATATACCTAAACCCTAATATCTTGGTGAGATCAATGGTTGAGATTAGTATAAATCACTAATACATTAAAAATGCACTTTATTAGACTCAACAACTAATTAAAAGACTTCCACTTTATAAATAAAGTGAATTACAAAATAAATTTGACTTGGACGACTTCATGCACGTTTGACAAAAAACCTATGTGGAAGTTCATGTCGAAGCTACAAACATCAACACTGCCTCTTAGCAAGTAATTAATTATGAACCAATCCAAGTTTTCCCCTGAATGATTCAAACTTCCCTTTTTCTAAGGGTTTGGTAAGAATATCTACAACATGTTGATTTGTGGGTAGATAATGGAGCTTCATTACTCCTTTATAAATTCTTTCTCGAATGAAGGATACTTGATCTCTATGTTCTCAGACCTATCATGAAATACTGGATTCTCAAAGAATTTGGTACAAATATAATTATCACAGTAAATGACTATGGGATCCAACTCCTAATCAAATAATCATGCTTGTAACTTGCAAATCCAGATGGATTCAAAACTATCGGTATTAGCTACCATATACTCTTCCTGTGTTGAGCTAAGTGTCATTGAAGTGTGCTTCATGTTGAACCAAGATAGCATCGTTGATCCAAAGTCATGAGGTTCTCTTCATGTATATTTCATTTCCTTCCTAATCTGAGTCTTTATACCCCTAAAACTTCACCTCACCATCTCCAAGATATCTCATCCCACACTCCATTGTTCCTCTCAAGTATCTGAGAAAATGTTTTGCTACTACTTGTTGATGGGTTCGAATGGTCTGTCAAGCAGATGAGGGAGAACTCCCTATGACAAGTCCCAATTAGAACCACTCTCATTTGGGATGGCGTTTTTGACCAGATTTTGGCATGGTTACCAATCTAACTAATATGCTATCTAAATATGAATCTAAGAACTGAAGGTTCTCATATGAACTGAAATTCTAAAGAATTACTTCTAAGCTAAGATGATTATCTATAGTACTAAGATGCACTTATACTTTACTCTAACCTATCTTGATCATGAGAAAACTAATCGATAAGTGTAGTGAAACATTTGTATTAATTGCGCATAAATAATTCATACAAGCAAGAAACATGAAAGCTTGACAATACAACTAGTTAGACACAAATAATTGGTTCACTAACTGATTATACTGTTGTTTCACTTGAAATGAAAATTATGGTAATTGTAAACACATGATGATTAGATTAGAAGCAGTTCATAAAACCAATTTTCACATATAACAAAGATAAACATGCATAAATAGAAAAATATTATCCATACACATTAACACCACAATATTCAAAAAGTCTTTCTAATTCCAATTAACTTGCAGTAATAGTATTGTCATGTTAAATATGAAAACAAAAATCCCTCTTCCTTTTACATTTGTCTGATTTATAGAGAACATACAAAATTTTCACATTCCTCTAACTTCTGAACGGTCAGGGTCCTGAAGAGACGCTTCAATTCCCTTTCCTAATTAAGAAATTACAATAATTATGAGGGAAATGATTATTCTGCAAAAAATTCAATTACAATGAAATCATTAGGTGAGCCTTGGCGGTTGCAATTTTTCATTTATGAAGGTATTTCAGGTACTGAATTCATTGAGTATACTATCCACCCAATGTAGCCACGTTCTTTTAAGGCCTATCTCATTGTTGCATATGGGTGTGATGATTTTCGTCTTCAAGCTTTGCTCAACACGTCGCATGAAATATTGAGTTAGAAAGATCAAGACAACATGTTGTATTAATATTTCTTCTATAACCTCTGTGTTGATTTCACCGATTATTTCAATGGATTTCATATTGAGGTACCTTTTTCTCTCAACATATTCGACCATTTTTTGGATCGACAACGCCTTTTCAAGATCCCTCAGAGGATCCATTTTGAACCATGAGAGTAGACTATCTTTGTACTTCCATAGCTCTTTTCTCATTGTGATGACCTATTCCCGTGTTCTCTATATATCTGCAATAGTTTCTATTGTTGTACTCAACAATCAGTGATCTCAGATTCTTTGCTTGTTTGAGTACATAGGCAGGGTCTTGGGGAAGATTTGTTGGACATCTTTCCATTATGTAACCTAGTTGTAGGATTCAAGGGATTTTTGATATTTTTCATGCATTTCTTCAATGAGTTTCAAAGTTCTTCATTTTTCTCAGCATCCTCTATTTTTATAGCTTCCAGAGCAACTGTCTAGTTTTGGCTTTCTTCCACTACTTTCTTTAGGATATCATTCTCATGTTGTAGTCTCTTAACTTCATTTTCACTTCTTTCATTGAAATCTCTCATTTAGGAGAGTTCTCCTTTAAGTCGCATGGATTCATGGTCATGTGTAGATCTGAGTTTTTCCACCTCATGTAGATGAGCCCATTGGTTGAGGGTGATTGTTTCGTTGAATTTCACCTTCATCTCTTTGTCCTGAATATGAAGTTTTCTTTCCACCTCCTCTTTATGGATTTTCTCCATTTTATGGGTTTCCCTCTTGTATTCACTAGCCATGCTCTCTTTGATGTTTTTGAGGGTCACCTCCAACTCAGTGATATTGGATTTAGCAACAGTTAGAGCCCCTACAACCTCATGGACCAACACAATGTTCACACTAGAAAAAGAACTAAGTGTCAAGGATTATTGTAATGTGTTATCCTTCAGGTTCGGTCCAACTTTCCATTTGATGCTCCTTTCAGGAGTTTGCTGGCTTACATTGAATTTTCTTCTTTTTCTCATTGGGGTTCTTTTCTCAATTTCTCTTGTTTTGTGGTTATAGTAGTAATCGCCCGCAACGACTACTACGGCTTCAAAACCAATTCCCTTAGAAGTGAGTGATATAATCCCTAGAATAGCGGCCAGTGGGGTGCATTACTCAATTGGGGCATTTATTATATCGGTGTCAAGACCTGTGGTCACAACAGTGGTACTAGACGTGGTTCTATCCTCTTTGGATTTGGCAAATTTAATTCTATCTTCCTCTTCCTTCTTCCTAGCCCTTTCCTGTGCAGCGAGGGCCATTTGTTTTGTGTTATATATTCCTTCTTTTCCCTAACTACTTTCTCCTGAGGAAAGGTTTGTAGTTTGGGTTTTTTCTAGTGTAACTTGTTTCTCCTTGGCTTCCTTTTTCTTCATCAGTTGGTATCTCTCTTCGACCTCTTCAACTTTCCTAGATCATTTTGCCTTGTTTTCCCTCCTTTTCTCTTCCTTTGACTTTAGTCTTTCTTTATCTTCGAGGAGTAGGACTTTGAAATTCTCTAGCCTTAGGGATCTGTCTTGTTCTTCTTCTTTCTTTAGCTTCTCTCGGTGTACTTTGGTGGTGATCCTTTCCACCGCTTCTTCAAAACTTAAAGCTCCCTGAAAAACATCTTCAGCGAACTTGGATTCATGCATGATCATGTGTTCATAAACCACATTTTGAGGATCATGAGATTTGGGCTCTCTGGTACAAAGATACAATTACTTCATAGTTTCTGCTTCCTTTTCTTCTTTGTTTTTTTTTTTTTCTGTAGGGAAAACGAGACTATATGAAGGGGAAAAATAGGCCAATACTTTTTGTTCTTTTCTAACAGGTAAGCAATGGCTCCTTTCTCCATAGTCTAATATGTTATTTCTATGGCTAGTAACTTATCGGGCACATACTTGGGAAGCATGTGTGGACGCCCTGTGGCCCCGAAAATCCTGAAAAAAGGTATATTATTTCTTCATATACCAGTCTCCAATTCCCCTTAGGGCCTTGATGGCACCTAAAGAAATCCTATGCGGGAAAAGACCAAATATGGTCTTGTCCAGGGGGGTATTGTAGTCCTGGGAATAATGGCAAGCATTCAATAGAGAGACTACATTGGAACGCACATCAGTGCACACACATCCCAAGAAATAAGGAGATAAATGTGGGGAAGGAATTCCATTCCGCTTGCTTATTCCTTATTCATGAGTATAAGTACATAGGAGAAATG
>SNQJ01S0037148.1:71678-82998 GCA_010110895.2 Picea sitchensis | reverse complement strand
CAAAGATGATGGGGGGAGGGGGAGGGAGATAAGGGGATCCAAGACAGGGTTTGAAATACTAGAAAGGCCTACGAGAAATGATATTTCCTAAGGATCATGGGGAAGATTGGAATCAGGTGAAAAGTGTGTGCCACCATCAAAAAAAGAAGAATATGGAGGTAGAGAAGTAGGAAAATCGTTTTTCATACCTGAGATATCAGTAGGAATCAAGGAAGGAGGAATTTGTGATGTTCTAAATGGAGTCAACTAGTCCTGGACATGAGAAGAAGGGATCGTAGAATCAACTGGAGGTTTTGTATTAGGAAAAGGTGGAGGAGAGGTCCCCTTCGAATCAATGGATAATTTATTGACCCAATTCCATTTTTTTACTAACATAGAGAAATTCGTTGCCTAATGGCCATAAATGTATCAAATCCCACATATGAATGGTATCACTTCATAATTCATCTCCTATGTGAAAGTGTGGCCTTGATGTTGAATGGAGAGACATTTTGCAAAGAGGAAAGACAATTTGAGGCTTAATAGAATGTGATTCATGGCCATGTACCCTATTTTTTTGTAGGAGAGGTCCGATTCATAGAAATTCCCTAGAGAAGACCCAATATTTTGGAAATTTTTCTTTGTATAGAAATATAGAGGAAGACCTAGAAGCCTAACCCAAATTGGATTAATTTCCTTATGGGAAGAAGAGGAATTGAAATCTAGTGTCCATCACTTAAAAAATAGGGCCTGAGTCTTGAAACACCAACACCCAAAGAGAATAGCATTTGTGTTTATTTCTGACTTGAAGGTCCAAGAAAGTCATCCTTTTGCAAGGACAAGGCTAATGGGTTCATACCCAAGGTGACTTGTGAATTTTGTCGTAGCCCATGTTATGAGAGTGTCTGGAGAAGTGTGTTATCTTGAAAATATTCCAACCAAGTTGGTATTCTACATGGTGACTATGTCGTTGAGTTTTATTCCATCTCCAAGTGTGAGGTTAATGGGCCCTTCCCGTCGCTTTATACATTTCTACCTTCCTGCTGAGGATCCATCCTGATAGTTTTCATGGATTCAGGGTTAGGTGGCCAGTGCTACCCTAATATAAACTATTCAGAAGTGAAATAACTAAAAAATCCTTTCAATGAGGAAACCATGTGTGGCTGTGAGGGAAGGAAGTCGGGTGAGGAAAAGAGAGGTTGGTGCAAAGCTGAGAAGAATTTTAATATGAGGGAAGAGGGGGGAGAATGAGAGGAAATGATGGGGAAAGTATGGGAGGGAGCAGGTGAAGGTACAACTTTATTAGTGAAGGGGGAGTGGTAATCATGAGAGAAGATAGTGGGGGTCTGAGGGAAAGGGGAGAGTCAACAGATTTACGGGGGAGATACACCACTGGGAGGGGAAAACAAGAATTGAGTGGAGTCATAAATATGAAGATAGTAGATAAATAGGGGGGAGGAGTAAATCTCCAAATCCTGTAGCATATTCACTAAGTAGTCTAAATATTCCTCCTCCTCCATCAAATGATCAACACACGAGATCAACAAGAAAAGATGATGAAAAAAAATGTGAGGGAGGTGGGGATAGTGGAGGGGATGAATCCTAGGTTGATGGGATGAGAGAGGGAGGGTAAGAAGGGGAAATTTCCACATTGAGTAATTGTGGACTCGTGGGGGGGGATATGTCTACAGGGAGCGAGGAAACCAAGGGAAAAGGTGAAAAGTGGCACCTAGGGGCTAGGGTTTTTCTGTGGAAAACCTAGCCCCATGCCAGAAAATCGAATCCCAAAACCACAGATCCATCCTCCATTGAATGTTTATTTATTAAAAAAAAAGGGATTTTTTTGAAATAAAGGATTAATGCCAAAGGTGGTTTTTGGGTGCCCCACCCAATACTTTCAAATAAAATGTCACCACTCAACCTCTTGATACAACAACAAAATCCCATATCACAAACACATACCACCTGGTACATGCAGATTCACCCACCCGTGCATATTAAAATCCCTTCCTAGATGTGATAATTATTCAATGTGTGATGTACACAGTGACAACATGTGGATGTTAAACCATATAAATGAACTAGCTCACCTCGCCATGGTTTTTATTTCCTATTTTTTTGTTGGGAATTGTGAGTTCTTTATGTTGGGACATTTACTTAAAATGATAGGGGGAGTGAATTAGTATAGGAATACTTTTTCTTTTCTTACAATATTTCCTTACAATATTTATCAATATATTATTTTACCAATTGTAGCAGTTAATGATAAATATACGACCATGCAATCCACAGTACACATATATTTAACATGGAAACTCAAATGGGAGAAAACCACAAAACAATTATTTTATAGAATCATGTAGGAACCAACCTACGGATACAATGCTTATAGACACCAACCTGAAGGAGACACCAATCCCCTCTTCTGAGCACAAACTCAACAACAATGTTTGTAGGCACCCACCTATAGGAGACACCAATCTACTTGGTTGACTACTAACTCAGCTCTCCCTATAGGCACCAACCTATAGTTTCTATATTCACAGGAACCAACCGATAGTTTCTATATTCACAGGAACCAACCGATAGTTTCTATATTCACAGGAACCAACCTATAGGAGACACCAATCCCCTTGGTTGAGAACCAACTCAACAATTGTGTTTATAGACACCATCCTATAGGAGACACCAATCTCCTCAAACTCTCAATAATACAAAAACATATCTTTACTCCATGATTTCACCAACATAATTATGTTTCTCTATCTTTGTTTTCATAGAATTCTTCACTAGGATCCACAATGCCCTCACTCTTACTCATTATCACATTTGCCTCCTTTTTTTTCATTTCCTCGAACCTTAGAACCTCAGAGATTTCATGCAGTCCACACTCTTCCATTCTTCATTCATATTTTTATGTTCTTGAATCTGTAATCTCAAAACTATTCATTATCCATACATTCACACACACAAAATGGTTCTAGCATTTATTTATAGACCCCATACATTCAATTATTTTTTCACACAAAATATTGTTCATGAGGTCAGCTCTAGATTTCTTATCTCTTCCTTAACGATTTGGGCTTCATAAGGCCTTTGAAAATAGTCACAAATTCCTCCTTATTCGCATGCTCTCTTCTCACTAATCATCCTTGACACTCAACTTTTGTCTGATTAGTCCTTGAAATGATCGTGGTTGTCGATTTTTTATGATCCCACCAAAATAAGTAATACAACCTCAATGCTCAACAACCATCGGATTGGATCCTTCATTCAATCATAATCGTCGATACTGGCCAGTGGAACACACCGCATAACCCTGACACTCAACATTCATCCAATATGGTCCCTTGGATGAACCTCAACCATTGATCAAGTTCCTCGTATATCAGGTCTACCAACCCTATCAGGCTCACCATCTCATCAGGATATCATCCCATTGGGCCGCTAGGTTTTACCACTTCACAACTCCAACAAACTTCCAGTATCTGATATGTTGGTGTACTCTTCAAGACACATGGCTCAATCCTCCCTTGACACATGATCTAATTGTAGCTCTATTTGCAACAATCATGGCATGACACATGTCATATGATGAGACATTTATTACCGAAAACCTTACATCTAACATGTTCTCCACATGGACCCCTTTCACATGCATTAGTTGATGTGCAACTAACATAGTTATGACATCATCACTTCCTCCAACTCTGTTATATCACTATGTTGACTTGGCACTAGTATGTGTCCTGACACGTGCCTTAATATGTTCATGACATGAAGTACTGACATGGATTCCTTTGAGATGATTATGTGGTGTTCATGTGGTTTCCACGTGTACTCATTCCAGATGACGTGGTTGTTTTTCATTTTTCTTAGCAATCCCACTGGATATCAGGGCCCAGGGACTTTAACATGGTGCATACACTCCATTATTTCGATATTAGATCACCAGGGCATCGGGACCACCGAACCATTGGGGTATCGGGCCATTGGGCCCTTGACAACTGTAGCACTGCAACAATCCTCTGATATCCGATATGCGATATGACATGGCATAGTACTGGCCTGAAATTTGAAATTATTTGTATTTCATGTTGACTCGACACTTGACACGTGGCATTATACTGACAACTTTCTTAGCTCTATCATGGAGATTTCATGGCTTTGACATGGAATCCCTCTACATTTGTGGCACTGAATTAACATGGCATGTGGCACTAACATGGCATCAAGATGGCCCACCAGTTTATCTCTCAATATGTGATATATTATACTGGGTCATCTCGGCCACCAATCCACCAGGATATCGGGATATCGAGCCCCCAAAAACTTCAACACTTTGTACTCATGCAATATCCGATATGCCAATATACGTTGGGTCTCGATCCTTTTATATTTTCCATTGATATCCAATGATAAAAGGTCAATATTTCTTTGAATCCAGGTTCAAATTTCTCCACAATAAAATCTAACGCCTTGTGTATGGTTCCATGACTCTTATATTCACTTTCAAACTACATAAAGGTTCTTTTGCAATATTATTTTTTCAAAATTGATTCTCGTTATGCATGTGGGATATTTTCTTTTTCCTCTGTTTGGTTGGTTAGGCCTGAAACCTTCATGCCATAATCCTGATCTTCCTCTACACTCTCATACTTCAAAAAAATGTAATCACTAATCCACAAGCTTTAACATTGCACCTCCTCGATCATGTTCCTCTATTTCGGGGTCAACTTGTCTATCTTCCATTCAACATTTATCCTCAAGCCTGCCATTTTGTGCATAGTGATCTTGTTGTTATGGCATTGTTGTTTAGGGTAAACACACATGAATGTTGCATATGGTAAATATATTCATAGTCTCCCCTTGTCTTTTTCATCAACAAAACTCATGATTGTCACAGTCTTGTCTACCTTTGACATCAATGACAACACAATTTCCAACAATCTCCCCCTTTGTCATTGATGGAAACACAATATTTTATGATATTCCTCTAGTTTTTTGTAACCATGGATCTCAAGTTGACATATCCCCCTTTCTATTTAATCTCCCCCCTTGACATTAGTGGTAAAGGGATTCTCTCCCCCTTACACCATACTCTTAATTTTCTTCTCTGCAACCAACAACCTTCTTGTCTTTTTGTTGCTCCCCCTAAGTTGGTGCTTCTCCATGAACATTTCATAACACTCTTGTTCTTTATTTGTGGGCTCCTTTTGGAAAATACATATTCATAAATTTCCTTTTGATATAATTATTCATTTCATACACTCAATCACAAAGTATTATATTAACATATTTAGGTATCAGTGTTACATCTTTATTTCTCAATTGTTCTTTTCTTCCAATCAATTGGAATGCATGAACAAAAGAGTCATACCTTTACTTGTGATCAATTATTTATAATTTTTTATCTTGCCTTACATTCTATTTTTGTTTTCCATATGCAACTTATCACATATCCATGTGATTTTATTCTTCAAGTTGTTGATAGTTGTATGCCTTCATAGCTTCTAATGGATCTTCCAAATTCTGATCTTCATCATGGTAATTCATTTCTATAAGTAGCATTAGTATCTAATATTTCCATATACTCACATCAAATTCATCAAGGGCTTCATCCTCTTCACTTTCTTTGAATAGAGATGCCATAATGTTGTTCATAAACCCCATCATTCTATAATAACTCCTCTAAAAATAATCAGCTATAGGACCCTCCAAAATACTTGTATAACAGGATATTAAAGGTTGTTTATTATTTTCATGAGTCTTCATGGATTACTTAAAGCTTGATGGATTATTTACTTGGTTGATTGTATTTGGATGCTTGAAATATCTCTTCATCATCTTCTTTTGTGATTTATTAAGATGGTTGCAATCACCATCTTCTTTATTTTATCAACATTCTTCCTCCATCATTCAATAGTAATTCCTTTTCCTTCACAATAACTTTACTGTCAATTTCATGATATTCTACTGCATGTCCCATATTTTTCAAAATATTCTCCGTATATTTAGAATTATCAATTTCTTACCTCTCTTATCAATTTCTCCCTAGATATATATTCAATGTGTTGATTTTATGCCTTGGTATGAATGGCATTAAGAGAAACATACCCATCTCTACATGAAATGATTTTCCTGGCCATACATTTCACTAACTTTGGTCCACTGGTTATATGATCAAAGCATCCATTTTGTGCTAGGAGTGCAGTCTGCACTAGCATGTATGTATTTTCCTCTTTTTGTTGTTTCCTCTTCCAAACTCTTGTAGTTTCTTTACTTTGTTTGGAAATGGTATTCTGGTTTTTGTTTTGTGCATACCAAGATGGTTCACATCCTTCCTTATTTTATTTTTCTTGTTTTATCTTCCATAACTTTGCATATCCTTTCCTAGAAAATATAGTCATGATACTTCTATAGTATTAATCTATGTGTCCATAGTTATTGAATTTTTAACATTAATCTTTGTAATGTAGGGGATAAAATAGGTTGTATTTTCTATCAACATGCTAATTAAATCCTCTTGTATTGTTATTCATATGATTGTTAGAGTTGTTTCATGCGTGTGCACATCCTTCTTAACATTGGGGAGTTTATACCTAGGTTTCATCTCAAGTCAACCAACAAAAACCCCAAAGCATCGACATATCAATCTTCATCCAAGGCCTAAGAAGGCCTCACCCGAGACGCAATGAGGATCATAGAGACCATTTGGTCTTGTGATAGGGATGAAGGATTAAATACATAGGTATCCATATGAGGTAACATTCATGCAATCCATTAACAATGCTTTACTACTATTAATCTATAAAACAATGCACACTCATATTCAAGTAACAGATGAATGCCACACGATATATTGGAATTGCTATAGGTTTATTATTACTTCCACTCCATAACACACAAGTATACATTGAGAAAAATATATTCAACAACAACATGTGTTCATGTCTTCTTTAGATAATTCCCCATGTTTACAACATATTGTTCCATGCGCATTCCTTAGACCTCAGAAATATGACAGACTCATACTTATATTCATAAACATTATAGAATTACAAAGGATAAGAGTGAGATCAACACAGAACAAACAATAACTCAATCAATCTTCTAAGAAAGTGTCTAACTCTCTAACTATATTTCTGATGCCGCTTCTTCCTTTTATATATTTCTCTATTCAAGAACTTTGTCTCTTTCTGATCTTCTCCACTCGCTCTATTGAAAACCATTCCTCCCACTTTTTTGGCACCTGCCTACAATCCACATAGCCTTTTGAAATTAGGGAAATATCAACTTCCTTTCCATCTCATCCTTCATCAGCTCCACATTCCCTTATGTTGTTGGAAGTGATCATTCAAGAATATTTCCCAATGATTATTTTCTTATTTCGGTGTGCATATTCTTGATTTATGGTGTGCATTTGGATTGATGTGCATTTGATAAGCCTCAAAATTGGCTCAAAATATCAAAACTTGGTTTAGTGCACACTTATTTTACTTCTTTGTGCATTTATCTTAGGTGAGTGAAAAACTAGAATGGGTGCACACAAACTTGGAATGAGCACGCACCAAACTTGGAATGAGCACACACAACTTCATTTGTGCATGCAAATGAGATTAAACCAAAAATTTAGTTGCTAACAGGACCCCACCACTATTATTTGGCTCTTCCTCATGCCAAAACATTCATGGAATTACCACTGCTATGGATGGGACAATGCTTCTAAGTTCATGCATGAATTTCTTAAATAGGTGCTCAGGCTCATTAATGTAGCCCTAGAGATCCTGCGTGATATGAACAACAAGCTCGACTACAATTGTTGTGACCTGAGAGGTTGTCACATCAATTGTATTTATTTTTTTAATGAGAGGGTCGGAAATAACCTCCACTTCAAAAATATACGTAAACAAGAACAAGTCCTTATCATCTGCGAAAGTGTTAATCTCAGAAATACTTTGTCACTCAACTTGAGTTGCAGTGATCTCCTTTGTTTTGGACACAACTGCTAGCATCACAAAGGCATGCTCCCTAGAAGGCAAAGCAGATAGATTCTTTTATTGTACCATGACACAGACCCCCAAAACCTCAGGTCGAGGTCCGCTCATAGGATCGTTCAAATCTCCTTGACCACAACAGCATCGCGCCCTTCGCTAATTCGAGCTTTCAGGTTTCGCAATATCGCAATTTCTGTTGTCGAATTTCTGGCTCCTTAACCCGCTGAAACCTGAAATGTTGATTCCCCAAAATGTATTCAGCAAAAACTTCTTCTCATAGGACCTTTCTCCGATTCAGAATTTCAGACTTCACGATTTCATGAATCTAGATGCAAGGCTCCCCTGAAACAGTCAACGAAGCTTGACTTCGCTTGGCGACAAGTGCACCACCTATCTTCTCTGTTTTCCTCTGTCTCTGACCCAGATCCTTGCCACCTGTCTCTTCACCCTTTTTGGCTTTCAGGACTCTTGCTCCCAAAGCACTGTCTCCTCCATTTCTCGACACCCGAAGTGCCGAAATCCACGCCACTTCCTATCGCAACTCACGATTTGGGGACTTTCGTTCCACTGCACTTAACTTCTTGTCTTCAGGACCCCCGAAATGTTGAAATGATCTGACGACTCAGATAGATCAAGATTAACAGTTGACGTGAATCTTGACACCAACAGAATATACTCATCCAAACCTTATCCGCCCTGCAACTCTTCTGGATCCTACGGCCCTCGCTACTTCGCGAATTCTCCACAGAGAATTTCAACCGCTCGTCACTTCTGGACAACTTCCATGAAATAAACCAAGGTTCTTCCTTATGAATTTTACTTCTATTGGATGACTTCAACCCTC
The DNA here is from genome assembly GCA_010110895.2 of Picea sitchensis. Classification (NCBI taxonomy): domain Eukaryota; kingdom Viridiplantae; phylum Streptophyta; class Pinopsida; order Pinales; family Pinaceae; genus Picea; species Picea sitchensis. The sequence continues at coordinate 74,178 of SNQJ01S0037148.1, read as the reverse complement.
TTCTCCCTTTGAATTAATTCGACCTCCCTCCTCCTCTGAAGAGTTCAAAGGTACTATCCCTCTTGAGTTTTTCACTTACAAACTCAAAACCCCAAAAGGATTCCTGCTCGCACTCCTTGCGGAAGACTTTCAAATACTTTTTCTTTGACTTTGTGCACCCTTGGAAACAACAGTACTTCAATTCACCCCTTAGTCGATAAATTTTGAGCTTTCAAATAGCCTACGCACACCTTGTATGGCTTCTGTGCTTCACCTGCACTTTTGTGGGAATGAGAATAACGATATCTCTCTTGATCTTACAGAGATAAACTCTGAACCTTTTCGATGCACTCCTTGCGGACGATTTCTCTACACTCCTTACAAGAACTTCTCTCACTCAGGAAGAGAAACAATTGAAACTCATTCTCTCTCTCTCTCAGACTTCAACATTCAACATGAAATCATACATTCAACACAGAATAATAACAAAGGAATAAATAAAGAGAATAAACAACTGTAGCATACCATTCACCATGTATAAACAGAAAACATCATAGCACCATGAAATCTAATTCAAAGCTTTATATATTAATTCAAAGATCCTATACATGGACTTCTTCTTTACATCTCTCTGTTATCTCTCTATGATTATGATACAACAATTCTCTCCCATGTTACAATGATACAAAGGTGAGGGTGTCTATAGTCATTTTCCCTCCTGTTCCTGTAACTGTCTAATTTGGAATTTAAATCTACCTATTTTCATTAACTGGGAATAAATTCCATAATGTTTTACAGATGAGAGAAATCACTCAAGATCTGTTTACAATATGCAAGTATGATTCCCTTTAACTATTACATTAATGTTTCAAAAATATTTCAAAATGTGCGCTGGTGGTCTTCCAGCTGACTTCCGCCTTCACGCTCACTTGACCGCTTACGATGCTCCTGCATCATACTTCTTTGCTTGAAAAATTTTCATGAACTCCTATTCATGAGCTCTTGCATAGTCTGCCCATTCTTATGAATTTCTACTTCATTTTCCCAGCTGGCATCTTCAACTGGATGTCCTTTCCATTTGACCAAGTATTCAAAATACTCTTTTCTCCTGGTCTTCCTGCTAACTCTCTTGTCAAGTATACTTTCCATCTGTGGATTTTCAGCTACAGGCATTTTTTTGGTCCACTGAACCTCCTTCTTTTCATCCTCTGGTCCTATTTCTTCAGCTCTGTAAGGGTACAAATCTGCAACCTTGAATATCGGTGAAATTTCGATCCCATCGGGTAATTCAATCTCATATGTGTTTGCCCCAAATTTCTTCACGACTCTGCATGGTCCAATCTTTTTCATCTTCAGCTTGTTGCATATTCCCCTTGGGAACCTCTTCTTCCTCATATGTGTAAGAATCAGATCACCAACTTCAAACTGAATTTCTCTCTTGTGTTGATTTTCTCTTCGCTTATACTCTTGACTCGAATTTTGCAAACGTTCCTTCACTTGGCTATGAAGTTCCTTCATTGCCTCTGCAAAATCCTCTGCATTAGCACTTCTGAATTCATTTTGTTCAATATATTTTAATTCAAAAACTCACCTTGGATGCATTCCATATACAATTTGGAATGGACTCTTCCCAGTGCTTCTATTGATCGAATCATTATAAGCAAATTCTTCCTGTGGCAGAATGTGATCCCACTGACTGTGTTGCTCAGTCACTAGGCTCCTTAGCAAATCTCCCAAGCTATTGTTCACAAATTCTATTTTCCCATCCATCTGAGGATGATAAGATGAGATAAATGACAATTGTTTCCTCATCTTTTTCCATAAATTCCTCCAGAAATGTCCCACGAACTTGGTATCCTAATAAAAAACGATACTCCTTGGAAAACCGTGAAGTCTAACGACCTCTTTGAAAAACAGGTTCGCAATATGAGTTGCATCGTTGGTTTTTTGGCATGTTATAAAATGTGCCATCTTGGAAAATATGTCGACTACCACAAATATTGAATCACAACCTCTTTGCGTTCTTGGCAGTCCCAATACAAAATCCATGCTCACTGCATCCCACGGCCTCTCAGGTATGGATAATGGCTGGTATAACCCTGTGTTCTACCTTTTCCCTTTTGTGTGCTGGCAAATTCTACATCTATCCACAAATTTCTTGACATCTGTCCTCATCCCTGGCCAAAAATATGAGCCATTTAATTTCGAGAACATTTTGTCATGACCGAAATGTCCAGCCAATCCTCCCCTATGCTTTTCTTTCAACAGATTCTCCCTCATGGATCATTTTGGAATACATAATTGATTGCCCTTGAACAATAATCCATCCTGGATCATGTATTCAATCCACTGGCTTCTGTCTCTGAGAACTGGATTCTCAGATGCCTCATATGCCTCCTTAAAATCTGGATCATCCCTGTACATTTCTTTGAGGTTATCAAAACCCAAAGTTTTGACTCTGAATTCCTGCATAAGCAAACATTTCCTGCTCAAAGCATCAACAACTTTGTTAGCAGTTCCA